>VYXD01005861.1:2242293-2285201 GCA_013397195.1 Hylia prasina
GAAAGGTGAGCTGAGGAAGATCCCGGTGCCGGCCAACAGGTACACGCCGCTGAAGGAGAACTGGATAAAGATATTCACGCCCATCGTGGAGCATCTGCAGCTTCAGATCAGGTTCAACTTGAAGACGAGGAATGTTGAGATCAGGGTAAGGGGAGCAACTTCTGCGTTCCGCGGTAACTGGAGGAGGTTGTGTGCAAACCTCACAGCACCCTCCGGTATCTGAAGGGGCCTCCAGGGAAGCCGGAGAGGAGCTCCTTATCAGGAACTGTAGTGACAGGACAAGGAATTATGTGTACAAATGGAAATAGGGAAAGTTTAGTTTGGGTGTTAGGAAGAATTTTTTTACTGTGAAAGTGGTGAGACGCTGGAACAGATTACTCAAGGCTGCCCCGGCCCTGGCAGTGTTCAGAGCCAGGTTGAGTAAGGCCTTGAGCAGCCTGGTTTAGTGACAGGTGTCCCTGCCCATGGCAGGGGCTTGGGACTAGGTGGTCTTACTCCAACCCCTTACCCTTCTGTGCTTCTACCTCCTGAATTCACAGCCTCTCCTCATGGGTGTTCTTGGTCCACAGATTAAAGACTGCAGAAGTCGTAAATCAGATAGAATGCTTGGAAAAATGGAAACTCTGTGGTGTCACCTTCCCGGGGATCAAATCTGGCAATTATTGCTTAGAACAAGTAGTTACTGCAAGTAAAATACAGAAATACAAATCTGTTCCAGAAGGAGCCAGCAGAAGCTGGGGGAAGTGTTTAATTTTTGTAGGAGAACGTTCTGTACTATAGCATTAAGGATTTTCATCCACGTCTTAGATATGATTTTGTAATTCAGTGTTTTCCAGCTACTTAAGGCTGCCAAATACTTACCTGACAGTATCTTTTAAGGGGGCACCGAATCTTCTAATGCCTTTGTTTGTGGCAGATAAGGGCCCATAGTGGAAGAGTGTGTGATTTTTCTGTAATGGATTGCACTGGAATACCTTAGGAAACAGACAGTGTAGCCTGTAAATCTGTAAATATATATAACCTCTAAATCTTGTAGATGCTTATTCTTTAACCTTATTCCTCCTAAGGAATGTTCACACTAGGAGTTTTTAAGGGCATATCCAAAGTTCTGACATACAACTCCCTGTATTAGCAACATTGACATGTGAGATCTTCCAGTGTAATAGTCAAAGTACAGACAGCAACAGGAATTTTTGCTTCCTAACCATGAAATGTTATCACAAGTTTGATGGCAGAAACTGGAGGAAAGGTGACAGAATTATCCCTTATTACACTTCTAGAAATAACTTCAGGGGAAAGGTAGGGAGGAGCAGGAACTCCTGCAGTTTCACTCAATAACTGCAGGAGAAAACCCAGGGATTTTAACACCACTTTTTGATACAAAATGATGTCTGGTGAAAAGCAAGGTAGTTTTGTTCTTAATTAAGCTAATTTCATTTTGCCCATATCCATCATGAATATAAAACTTTGAAATGAGTTTCATTCACCTGCTAAGGCATCTGTAGAATATTGTCATTAGAATAACTCTCCTGCCATCACCATCCTTCTCTTTTTTCTGCTGTTTGCTGTTGCAGTTTAGTTCGTGTTGGTTTGGGGTTTAATCTCCCCAACGGGTTCTCCTCAGTCACTGGTGGTGATTTTCAGCAGCTTTTCTCTTCTCTCCCCTCCAAGCACAGGCTGAATTTTTAAGTTCTGTTCCTAACTTGCTTGGTCTTAATTTGCAAACTTAACTTCCTGTCTTGCAGACTTGTCAAGAGACAAAGGATCTCAGTGCTCTGACGAAAGCAGCTGATTTTGTGAAAGCCTTTATACTTGGATTTCAAGTAGAGGTGAGTCTCCCAACAGCCAGACTGTGAGACTGCTCCAGTTTGCTGATCTGCCCCTGGCCCCTCCGCAAATTACAGTAAGAAGTAAAGAAAAATCCTCAGGAGGTTTTCTAGAAATTGTGACTGGAGTACACATCCAGTTTCTTAAGATAGTGCTGGATAAAAAAGTAGCCTTCAAAGAGCACATAAACAGAGGACACAGGTTGTGTGAGACAAGCATGAAGCAATAATCTGTCTCTGAGGTACTCTGCACAGGTAAAGACTGTTCATTTTTCTCAAGCCCAAGCCAATAACCTCCAGTCTGTGCAAAACTCACAGAATCAACTACATCTGCAAATTTGCTGAAGGTGAACTCAGTCCCCACATCCAGATCATGAGTAGAGACTGAATAGGACTGGGCCTGTTGGAGAAAAGCCCACTTTTTTCAGCGTTGCAGGGCCTGCCCTGGATTCACTAGCACTGGGGAGGCAGGGCTGAATGCAGGGACATCCAAGCCTGTGTAGGGTTCTCTAGATGGAAATATTGGTATTGCTGTTGAAGAAAGTGGATTTAATTTAGCTATTATTTGCTAGGTTGTGTGTATAAAGAGAAGTGCAGCTTTTAGTGGTACTAGAACAAAATAACTGCTGATAACACATCTCTGCTCTTTTAGGATGCCCTTGCTCTCATCAGATTAGATGATCTTTTTCTGGAGTCCTTTGAAGTTACAGATGGTGAGTATTTTTTGCTGCAGCATTCGTCATGTGTGCATCCTGCTGGTATGGGTTTGTTTTTCCTTTCCCCCTGGCTCCACTTGTATCACTTGTCCCCAGGGGTCAGGGAAGCCAGAAACATCTGATTTTATGTAGGACTGGCACTCCTTGGAGTCCCCTGTAGAGCAGGATCTGAACCTGACCTACTTCATTTCTACCAGTGTTAACTTGGTGCACTCCATTTGCTCAGCATGAAGTGCAGTGCCTTCCTGTGCAGTTCTGAAGGAGACTTTTGTGTGCCAGAATCCCTGTGTCAGCACTGGATGCAGTGTGCACTGCTAGTCAAAAAAAAAAAAAGCTGAAATCCAGATGAATCTGTGCTGGCCAGTGAAATTGCTTTTGTAGTACTTGGCATGAGTTATTTCCAGCAACTTGAGCATGGGAAGCATTAACAGGAATACACACCACTGCTGTTACCCTGAGCATGCTATTCTCATTTCAGTCAAACCTTTGAAAGGAGATCATCTGTCAAGAGCAATAGGGAGAATAGCAGGGAAAGGTGGAAAAACCAAATTCACCATAGAAAACGTGACCAGGACACGCATTGTTCTTGCTGACACGTAAGTACAGACTGATTTCCTTCCTCCTAGGCAAAGCACAACCCCTCAGCTAATCCATGTCCTCTGCCAGGAACAAAGATAACTTAAGTTTTAGGAAATTTTTATGTAAGAAAAAAATATTTTAAGAAAATATTTTAATGAACACAAGTTATGTGACCTTTTGCTATGACAGTGTCACCGGCACACCTAGAATTCAGTCATTCCCCACAGTGCAAGAATTCCTTCTTAGGAATAATCAAAGTTGAACTCACCAACACAGCAACATTTTCCTCTGGAAGCTGCTACACTGTTAAATTTGCAAATGGTGTAATCTGTTTTAAAAGGATTTAGAGGAGCACAGGTCTTATGTTGCAGGTTTTGTGTTTTTCTGGGTTTTTTTCAAGTGTAGAGAAGAAACTAATACACTGATACAAAATTCCACATTTATCTCTAACCTCCAATTCTCTATTAACTGTAATCTCCCAAGTTACTTTCTGTTAACTACTGCTACTTTGCTTCTTACAGAAAAATTCATATTTTGGGATCTTTTCAGAACATCAAAATGGCACGAACAGCAATTTGCAATCTAATTTTAGGTAAGTCCTGTTTTCTAATTTTCACTACATATAGATCTTGCAGTTTGAGAAACTGCTTTGTGGCTCTTACCCTCTTCCCTGTCCTGTCCACACCTACATTTGGAGCAAATAGCTTGCTGGCAGTTGGCTTGTTGCTCTTGAAGAGAAAGGTCTGGGAGAGAAGCTGGGAATCCAGGACTGGCTTTCTGGCTCCCAAACCCTCTCCACATTACAGAAAGAGGTTCTGCTTTTTGATTTAGCTGCAGCATTCCCTAAGGGGTCTCCAAAGCCAAAGGGAACCCATTCTGACAGCAGAAGTGAGACAGGGTGACTGACCTTGACTATCCTTTTCACTCTTTGGCTTAGTTCTCCACTTTCATCACAGGTGTGAGCACAACACGTGCATTTTTGTGACAGATTACCTCATTTCCTGACTAGGTTTGTGCCTTCTTCTGCAGGCAGTCCTCCATCCAAAGTCTATGGCAATATTAGGGCAGTGGCCAGCAGAGCAGCTGAGAGGTTCTGAGCTGCACCAAGGACTGGAACACACGAGAAGCCTAGAGCCAGTTTTCTCCTGGATTTGGAAGCCCAGAAGAAAATCAGGACTGTTTGATTGCAGGGAGTCTGATTTGAACATACCTAATGTTTCTGCCTAGTCATTAAAAGGTATTTTAAATTGTGTCTGTATCAAAAGTCCATGATTTTACTAGAACAGCCTCAAAAACCTGCTTCATTACGGATTTTCTCAACAACAGACTTAACAGGCTGCTTCTTCAGAAAGCCTAAAGGAACTGGCAGAGTTAAGCATTTACAGCCACACATCATGGTTAAGTATCTTCCTGAAAAAAGGAGGAGTCAGCTGGAATGCAGAGTTCACTGGCAGGCTGTCCACTGAGTCTGCTGCTGCTGCTGGAACAATGCATCACATGAAAAGAGTAAAATGAAGAGGTAAATAACATATTTGAACTGAATACTGATCTGCACATATATAGATTTCTTAGTTCCTAAAAGTGATCTGTATGTCTAATAAAGTCTAGGTTAAGCCACTACAGCACCAACAACTGCAAGGTCCTGTGTCTCTTCTTTAAAATGTTACATAAGTAGCATAATGCAATAAAAGGAGGGGGAGAAATTAAAGTGACCAGTCCCAGTATGATTTAAAAATGGACCCTCTTCTCTTAGATCTGCCAGGCAACCTTCTGCAAAGTGTCTTGCAAAATAATTAAGTTCAGGCTTGGGAATGGAAACGAACCAAAATGAGATTATCAAACACACAAGCAAACTGAGTAAGCATTTAAGTCAATGTCCAAGTTTCCAGAATAGCACTTCACAGTATGGGGTTACCACTGCAGCCAAACTGATTCAGGCCTTCAGCTGTCAACAGATTCAGAGCAAGGTGCAGAGCTGCTTTCAGGTGAACAGGAAAGGCACTGAGCACCCCAGCCAAGGTTCAAATATTTTATTTTGTATTCATACAGTATGAAGGTTCTTATAGTTCCCACAATATATGATGTAGCATGCAGAGGAAAAACTAAACATTCAACATAAATCATTTTTCCCCACACAAACTTGGAAAAAAAAAAAAAAAAAAGCCTCATCCCTCCCCTTCCAGTCCCCCTAAGGAAATAACATTAGCACTAATTTCTATAATGCCAGCCAAGATATGCACAAGCAAGAAAAACTGAAAGCATTTGCTAAAATGTTTGTAACAAATACTTATGTACAAAAAATTCACAAAAGACTAATTCCCCCTTGAAGCAGAGCACATGGCAGTTGACACTGGAACAGATACAACCACTGGCTGGGATTATAAACCACGTACTGATCCAGAGGAAGAAAAAAGTTACATGTAGTGGAGATTTTCGTTTTGAACATTAACATTTACCAAAGTTTGGCAACATTATCTTTTTAATTATGCAAATTATGTAAACAAGAGGAACATTTCAAATCGATCTACATGCAAAACTTCATGTCATGCAAGGACACTAAGCACCTGGATTTCTCTCTCACAGACAGAGCCCATGATGTGCAGCACTCAGTTGAAGGAACAGCTATGGCAGACAGGTGCTCGATTGAAGAGGTTCAGACAACCTGCACTTTCCACTGCTCATTATAAAACAATTTTTTTTTTTTTTTAAATAGAAAAACTACTATACAGGAAAGATGTACTGTCCTAAAAAATCTAGCAAATGTTTTTCTTCCAGCCAATAGTACCACTGCAGAAAAGGGAAGGGATGATATAAAGTTGTAAAACATGGCTCGCTACTTTTATGTCACACAAATAGATCAAGTTACCTTCCATTACAAATTATGATATGGACAAATCTAGAAAAGAAAAAAAAATTCTCCAGGAAAAGGACTGGAGAACTGCAAGAGGTATAAATTTAGATAGTGTGAAGTTTTCCTCCTCTATGGCATAGGTTAACAAGATTTCCCCCCTGTATGAATCATATATACATATATATATATAAAATATTACCAGTTATTTAGCTACCTGTAGTATTTTTTAAATGCAAGGGGGAAAACTATCATGGGTGAAACAACAGAATTGAAGTGGCAAGAACACTTTATAATCTAAGTACTGTATAAAATAAGTAGATGGGAATCCTGCACAGTTACGTTGATCCTAATTTCATCAAGCTAAGCACAAGAGAAAAATCATGAATGCATCTACCACCTTAAGCAGCTGTATCTAAACTGAACCCAGAACAGCAGAGTTGTCTTGGCTCCACAACAGCTGAAACTGCTCCCAGTTCCTGGGTGACGGAATCTAACAGCCATCAAAGCATTCCACAGTCACTATATGCACACGAGGACTAGTTCTTGGCAGTAGCATTAAACTATATTCTCATATTAAGTAGAACTGTACTAAGTTATTTAGCAAAGAGACACAGTCCCTGGTAATATATTAACAGGTATAAATAAACGTAGTCTCCCGTGTTACAAAAAAAAAAGTCATTAAGGTGATTTAATAAGAAGCAATGCTTTGTCAGCCATTCAATATATAGAAACATCTGAACAGTCACAGGAAAAGGAAAAGAGTTGACCTAAGACCCAGTTAAAATTTTACATTCTTCTACTATATATATAAAACTGTGTGAAATAAAAGTAAGGATGTATATCCATATATTGAACTGTTAATATTCTGCTTGGCACTTTGTACTCTAGTTTTGTTTCTGAATCAAGTATATTAAATTAAAGCCCACCTAGCTACTACATATAGAAAGCTACATATATATCTATATATAAATACACACATATATATATATAGATAGATATTTCCTTGTTATAAAAGATGAAGAAAAATAAATTAAAAAGCCAACCCCTTCCCTTTCTCCGCCACACTGATATGCTCTTTCCATCTTTGCTGTCCTTCAGACTTTAAAGTGCTACACTGAGTTATTGAGAGAATAAAAGTTCAATAACACTTAGTTGGCTTCATGAGGCTCATGTTGGAAAATGTGGCTTCACAGAGAAAAATACTTCCATTTAAATACACAGAGAGCATTGCTGGACGTCTGGAGCAGATCTTCAGAGATGGAGAAGAAAGCAAAAGTGTTGGGTGGTGCCCTACAGAGTCACACATCTACGACCATCTTTTTGTGGATATCTAGGCCTCCTACGACCTGGGAGAAAAATAAGGTTCAGAAAGATGAGAACTGAAGGTTAGCAAGGTGCAAAGAACACATTCAATAGATGCACTGAGGTCAATCACAAAGGCAGTAACTTCCCTGCTGTCTCTGAAGTGATTTACATTTTACAAGTACTGTGAGAGATGAAATTAATTATGTACCAACCAAGGTAGTTCTAGATTAGTACAATTTACTCAAGGGCCTGGAAACCAGTGCAATTAATACCATTTTGGCATTTCTCTCCATCTCATATTATGACCCTGTAGTATGTTTGTGCATGTTAAATAAAATGACTTCTGAAACACCCTGTATAACTGTGAACCTTCCCAGGAAAAGGAAAGGGCCTTAGGAACAGCAGCAGGATTTCTGACAGAACTGCACACACCCTGGAAAGCATTACCAGTGTTCACAGGTGTGTGATCCATGCAGAGCAGAAGGAAAAATAAAGCTGCCATGTCAGAGGAACATTTTATAATGCAGGAACAAAATTCAAAGGCCAAATGGTGAGTGCTGAAGACAACAAATGAAAAAGCGTTTTTGTAGAGAACGCAGCACCAGATTCAGAGAGGGTAAAATGCACGACAAAGATGCTGTAGAAATGAAAAGTATCTTGTCAGGAGATCAACAAAAACTGAAGGAATTAAAAGTAAGGAAGAGGAAAATCCATCAGAAGCACAAGGCAAGAAGCCTGGGCAGAAGCCCAAAGATAAAAGAGGAGGCAACATCACATCTGATGGGTGACAGACCAGTGCAAGAAATAAATAATGCACTAATCCAGGCATTTGCAGGCTGCAGCTCCAACTTCTTTGCAGACAAAATGTTTTTTATGTGATGCCACAAAAATAATTAAACTTAAAAAAAAATCCCCAAAATGCAAACAATAGAACCTTTTCACTTCAGTAGTTGGTGAGATGGCAGATTTCCACCACCCTCCCTCCTCTTTTTTTTGGAAGTCATGTATTTTTTGAGTATGAACAGGTTATGTTTGAACTGAAGTTGTAAATTCAAAGATGAGGGAAAAAAGCAATGCCCAAATCATGCTATCAAGTGTATCTTCCTCAATACACTGCTTAATATGAATGTGTAAACACTCATTATTGCAATTTTCAAAGGATCAAGATTCAATGTGTCATTTACTTTTTTTTGAGAAAAGAATTTAAAACTTGCTGTCAACTAATTAAATAGATACACTACATGGATTGAAACCAACCAAATTTCAAGCATTAAATGCTACATTTAAGCACTCTGTTCAGTAAACCTCCAAGTTCTTAAAAGGTGCCTTTCAAGTGCTTACTCTTTTTTCAGAGCAGCATTTGAGGGTTTTTTTTCTCTCTCTGTAAATGACACAAGTTCTCTTTAGAGGTTACTTACAGCACAGAATTCTTCAAAGGATATTCTTCCATCACCATCCTTATCTGCATTAATTATGGTTTTATCTACAATTTGCTGTAACTGAGTGTCTTTGAGATTGTTCCCAACCATCATCTTCAGCACCTGGAAGAGCTCTCCATTTGAGATATAGCCATCTTTGTCCATATCATAAATGCGAAAAGCAACTGCAGAAGTAAAAAAAAAAAAAAAAATAATAACAAATAAACAACCATTTGCTAGCAAATGTGGTTGGAAAATAATACATATTCACTTTAGAAAACACCTGAAAGTGTTTCAGCACCAGCAGTAAAAGCGTTCTATTAACACCAAAAAAGAAAATCTTCCCCATCACAAGTAAAGCACCCAGGCATCAAAAAATTTACAACCTTCCAGGAAACAGATGACTCAAAATCCCATCTGGTTACTTTGCTGCAAACAACTTGGCACCAAGACTGAATTTATTTTTAAACATTTCAGTCTTAGTTATTGGAAGCTACATCCATAACTGAACCTGTCTCTTTTCTACTCCTAAAGCCTGGGTCTGGAGATGCAGTCCTGAAACAAGCATTTAATGCTTTCCTACTGTAACAGCAAAGAATTGAGTATTATTCTTAGGCCCTGTAAGTTCACAGGACTATTATAGAATATTTAAGAAAAGACATAGTAAAAGAGTATTTAACAATATTGTTAAACATTCTATTAAAGACTAGCAAGCTGTTCTTAAATTAATTTTCTTTTTTAAAAAACAGAAAGCAACTGAAATTCTTCAGAAAGCAACCAACCTCTTCCAACCTTCCCTGCAGAAAAGAGTGCTAACAAATCTTCACACAAATAAAAGACAAAATGGCAAAAAGCTTACAATCTACTTTCATTATTTTCCACAATTTGGATCTACCTTTGCATCTTAATCTCAACTTACAAAACAGTATTTTTGAGGATCAGAAAATTTTTGTTAAGGAAAATCAAAATACTTACACCTCAACTTCTGTTCTTTATCTCCTTTGACACTGAACTGGGAGACTCCCTCTATAAATTCTAAATAATGCAAGGAAAACATGTATAAAAAAGTGTTATTTTTTAATAAACAAAATAAGTCAACATCGAGAAAATTTTAGAAACAGTAAAAGCAAGCTAATCTTTAAAATACTGCCTACCTTTTGACACCTAAATACCTGCACACTTTGATATTTAATGTTCTTCAGTGGGAGGAACCCCCAATCCAGTGCAGCACTCAGTAAATATATTTGGTCACACCAGGATTTAAGTAATTGTGTTGCTGGACTTTCACAAGAACCTGACAGAAAACTCTTAAGATCTTTACTAAAGCTACTCCAGTTGAGACTCTTAATTGCACAACTCCTCTCAATACTGGTTTCTCAGTGTAAAGAACTACACTGAAACTGAAAACTACTTTTGAAGAAATACTAAAACAGTAGTATTCTACAAAACAAAATTGATTTGGCCAACTTCCTCCCAACAGGATCAACTCTTGATAACTGTATTAAACACAGCTCAATGTCACAGACATGATAATCACTGTTCATGACTCTTTTTTACAAGGGAATTCTGAATAGTTCCATGGAACAATTACTGCTTCCAATCAAAACCCAACATTCTGGTTAGCCTGTAGCTACTCCTATAGACATTTAAGGACTTTTGCAAAGGTTAGCAGCTCTTGTGTATTAATGCCTCATTTAAGATGTCAGTCTGCCAGCATAAATCAGATTTAAGTACTTCCTTCAATTAAAAAAAATGCAAAACTGATTAACCTTCTCCAGCCACAAGCAACAAGAAATACTAATTATTACCTTGAACAGAAGTTACAAACATTATCACTTCCATGGGTCAGAGACTGTTTTAAGATGAACTAGTGATGAAGATTATATATAGCTTGTTGGCCTTTTAATCATGAATATTTAAAATGTCTAAAATTTTGAGAAATGTACTAGATCAAATCTTCTGGGTTGCTTGGATTTTTTTTTCCAAGTGTCAATCTAAGAACTACCTAAAAAGAATCCCATAAAAGAAGTATCAACAGAAAAATCTGGGCTCCTTTCTCCAAAGGACAGATTTCATCTGGATATTTGGATAAATATAACTTATGCAGAAAGACACCACTTAGCCTACAACACTTTCTTGAGTCTCTCCTCAGCATCAAAATTAAGAGTCTAAATTGGTGTACCTTAGGAGATATTTAATGAGTAGTCCTCAGTCAGCATGACCTTAAAAGCTATTACTGAACAATCTGCTCTAAACATTTCACTCAGAAGTGCCCTAACAAAGAGAAACTAGTTTTACTGGTATTTAGTTTCACTAGGAATTGTTTTAACAAATCATCTTCACCTCTCCTCTCTCAGATGAAGAAAAGCATGAATTCTAAAGCTCTAGGAATTCTGAAGTACCACCACCTGCCACAGAACACTGTGCCTTACCTTTGAAATCCACTTCTCCGTTGCCATCTGTGTCAAATATATCTATTACTCGCTGTACTAATGGGTTCTGTTGCAATTCAGGTAAAGACATGAACTCTTCCACGCTCAGAGAACCAGAGTTGTCCAAATCAAGCTTCTTAAATCTCTTTCCTAGTCGTTTTATCTCATCAGCATCAACTGAAAGGAAAAACAACCCCATTCTTCATCTCAGAAAGGCTTCACTAAACCCTTTGCAGTTAAACACGAGGCACATTTCATTGCTTCCCTACAAGATTTTCTCCTACATTATTATAACTATTAAACACCTATAAAGATAACATGAAATTCTGCAGACAAACACAGTTTTGTTTTAATTAAGACTTACCTTTTTTCCTCCCTGCACCCGCCATAATACAGTTATTAGCCTTGTGACTCACTGAATACCACATGCTGACACAACATTTTGAAGGATTTGAGGATGCTTAGCTAGCTAGTTCTTAGTCAGCTCTTACAAATACCAGATATGAAGAAATTAAGGAAGAGACCAAGTGTTCTCTGAAGAGGCTGGCATTATGTTTACACTAGACTAATGTAATATGTTAGAAAGACAATTATATTCAAGTTATTAGCAAAATTGGTGCTTCTTCAGCACACTGAACATGAGAGCTCCTGGGATATGTGTCAAGTTAAGCAGGTTAACAGTTAACCAGTTATCTCTCACCTACTCAAAACATCCCTCTGACTGACCTAAGATTATTTTTCCTCTCCAGTTCACACACCTGTAGCCACAACCTGCATACAGCTTTTTTGGACCAGAAATTAGATTCATGTTCAGCAGCAGTACCTCTTCATCTGATCTCTTCAAATTTATAGAGAATCTCAATTGAAGCATATACCTAATGCCCTATTTTACACATCTGATAGACTAAGAATAGACTAAACCTGTGAATCCATAAAAACAATTAAAAGCAATCTTGTACTTTTTTCAGCTACTGATGAAAAGCTTGAAAAAATTTCCCCGTAACAACCTGAAAAAATCCTGTCAGCAGCTTCACTTATGAGATCCAAGTCTGTTCAAATGTTGCTCACCATTTTTGGCTACAAAGGAGGAACTGAGGTTCTCAGGAAGCCTGGAAGGAGCCCAGCATAGAGCAAACCACAGCACACATACCTTGCAGAACCAAAGGCTGCAAATTCCCCCTACCAACCTCATCCTTAACGTGAGCAGCTCCCTCAGTATTTCTTAGCTCCATTTAGTAGTGTTTGCACCAAAAGTAACAGAAATTGTATCTTTTACAAGGCACACACATTCACCTGATCCATTTCACACCACATTAGTATAGTTTGTAAAAGTGCAGCATAAAACCAAACAGCTCTGTGTCTTTTTAATAGGTAAGGTCAGCCAACCTGCAGAGTTTGATATTTTGAAACTGTAGCCAACAGAAAGACCTGATTAGCAACAGCAACCAATTTCCACTTCAATTCCTCCATATCCTTGTCTAAAAAAGAACTAGACACAAATACAGAGTCCTCAAAACAGCACGATTTCTGAAAGAGATCCTGACAGAAGCCCAAAGGCACAAGATGATTTTCTGACATTCTGCAGTCAGCTTCAGTTACTGCTTGCAACTGCAGAGGCAAAGGGCAAAAAAAGAGTCTCCAGCCCCAGAATCATCCTCCCTTTGCTGTGCCAGAAAGTGATGGACCCGATTCTGCCTCTTGGGCTATAAAAGTAACACTAAATATGATTTGCTTTCCTCAGTTTCTAGTAAGCAGTGTGGTATTTCACATAATTAACCTCTCGACTGCACTGAAATATTCCTTTTACCCCAAGGCACAGAGGCCTTGAACATGACTGGAGGTGTGCCCTCCAACACCAGCTCATGGCACAGCTCCCCAGGAACACCCCCAGATGACACAGAAGGAGATGGAGCACCATACAGTAACCTGGATGTAGAACATCATCATGTGACTAAAAAGTACACAGAATTAAAAAGGAATGGCAAAGCAGAGCTCCACAGGCAATTTTATGAGTGAGTTCCAGCAGCACAAAATGCTGCTTCTCACCAATACACTGAAGGTATTTGCCAACTTTTGCTTCTGTACACAGAAACTCTTTTGCTCCCACTCATCCTGCCACTGGACAGTCACTGGGCCCACTCCATTTTAATGCAAAGACAGCACCTTGGCAAGCTGCAAATGTGGGAACTTCATTTTTCCTGCAAGCTCTACTTGCAGCTCACACAGAAGGAGTTGATACCCTCAGAAAATCCTCACAGGACAAGCATTTGAAAAAGCATAAAAATATTAATGGTGGGTTATCACACTACCTATGTAAGCACATTGCCCCTTGTAAAGTAAGTGTATGAATAGACATAATTTATACTTGTATTACTGCCCTTTAAAACAACTAAACAGCAAACTGGAAGTATTGCTTATAGTGTATATAATGCACTGTCAGTTTCTTACAAGGTAAGAATCTCACTTCCAGTTTTAATAGAAAGAGTAATCTTTCCGTTTTGGTCAGCTCTAAAGCCTCCTAAGCAACCTGAAATAGTTCATAGTCCTGCAATTTCACAAAAATCACAACAGAGAAAAATGATAGAAGAATTAACACAGCTAGGTATCTTCTCCCTTGCCACAAAAACTAGTGGGTTAATGAACTGCAAGTTCTGTAACATTTCTAAGTAACAGATAAAAAACTCCTAAGGAACAAAAACACAGCAATGAGACTTTCACAAATCAGCTCACACGGAGCTGCCTGAAGCAGGACTACAGACTGATCCTCACAACCCAGAGGTCACATCAAAGAAAGTCTTATTTCATTACTTCTGTTCCATTGCCTGGTTTGGGAGCTCAAGTCCATGTAATTTTTCCTCACAAATATAAGAGCAAAGACTGAAAGTGACACTCAGAGTTCTGTCAATGTTCTGCTATGGAGTGGAGCTAATTTACCACATACACAAGTCACTCACACACTGCTACACAACTTCAATTGGCACAAGCTGGCACAAAAGACAGACAAAACCAACTCTGCCACTGCAGAGAGACATGCTAAGGAAACAAACTCTTGTCAGAAAGGTATTTTATCTGGAGTTAATACATCTCAAGAAGGAATCTCTACCGATGTGACCTATGAGAAGAACACTTTCTTGTGGCATTCAGAAACTGATCCACTGGACACAAGCAATGCTGCTCTGCCATCATCTGCTGGGCACAAGAACCACTGCTGGGTTAACTGGCCTTGCATTTGCAGGTAACAAGGTCCTTAAACTCAAAAACTAGCAAGAGTAAGAGAAGAAATTTTGTTTTGTTTTAATGATTGTAGGCAAGAAGGTCAAGATTATGGATGACAAAGATAAGAATCAGATCACGGGAAGGGGAGGAGGTTGCAGTGGCATGTAAGAATATTTCTCAAGAATGTTCATGTTTTGCTGAACTGTAACAAAGCAACAGCTGCAGCAATTATGGAATTAAGGATAGTTGAAAAATGTTAATTGCTCTTTCTCCACATATACACACATCCCACTTCATAGCTCAGCCAGCTCAACTTCAATGCACACTCCAGGTACAAATATCTGGCAGCAGTTTCGACTAGAAATGGGATTACAAATTTCTCATTCCAAACCTTGCAACATTCAAGCAAAGGGTTTTCCTGCACTGGAGATCTGAGAGAGGTTCTTAAGGGGAGTACTGAAAAAAATTAGCCACAATCTCTGCCAAAAGCTCACCAAATAGCAAATTCCTCCAATGTTTTGTTTCTGGCAATTGATACACCATGAATGACAGTACTTGGAGGAGGAAATAATGAAAAAGCCAAGTAAATGCAGGACTAAGAGTATTTTCTTTAATAGTTCATGAGCATATAAACCTCTGTTCCAAATGAATGTATCTGGATAAACACGAGATCACTGTGTTCATAACTGACTGTATGACAATTTCATATAAGAATTTCATTATTTTACCTTAAATATATTGCAAGCACCTCACCTACCATTAAATCCTTTCCACAAGCTGAATTTTAAAAAGCTTATACACTTGAAAAAAATTTCTATTTCAGTAGCATCTTTGTCTTCATAGAACAGCTTTAAGAAATAAGAATACAAATATAAGGGATGAATACATCACAGTAAAATATGCCCTAGATTTGCTTACTTTCTGTCTATTCTTCATTTATGGTGACTCTCCCTGCCTATGCTGAATTTACCTAAAAACTATGCAGGTCTTCTGGGGCTTAGTGTTTGTTTCTTCATTCTCCTTTGGATTTTTTAAAGGAAAACAGCATACATTTATCTATAACAGCAGATTTCAACAATATCTTATACATTTTTTGTTGACATTATTTCCCAGAATGCACATATACAGCAGTTCCCATCCAAGATGGATGCTCCCCTTTTTAACAAGGCCTTTATTTTCCTTGTCCTTATCAACAGACTTAAAATTCTGCAATTCACTCTCACTGAAGTACAGAGCGCTGAATTAAATTTTTAGTGTCTGAACAAAAAAATATGACTTTCTGCCCACACAAACTCTCTTAAGTTCTGCTGGAAATGCAAGGCACAAGATAGTTCAGATCAAGGGAAAGCTGAGCTGAAAGGACTGATGGTGGCAGTAGCAGACAGAATTTAAGAAGACCAGCTGAGGAGACCAGGACAGAGAAAAAACACTAGGAAATCCCAGGAAGTCCAGGTCCACAGCTGTGTAAAAAGGGCAATACCACCACTGAGGAAAATCAGGACTGAGCTTTGTTTACACTGTTTGAGGCAGAGTTTGCCTGTGACTCATCACCACGCTCTGAGCAAGCCTGAGCATTCCTCTACCTCAGCTCCAAATGAGCATTTTTTGTGCTGTGCTCCCCAGCTGACAGGGGCTCTGTGCTTCCTGTGCTTTGCAGCAGAATCTGACAGGATCCCATCAGCTTGGCACTGATGCCTGAGCTCAAACTCATTAACTGGCTGGAAATAATAACTGCTGAGTGCTTTTCTTTAAAATGCTCCATTGGCACTCCCATACCAACATCAAATTCTGCGCTGTTCTAGAACACACAGAATTATTTAGTTTATTTCATAAGCCATTTTGAATTTTGTTCCCCTTGTAATTAACGTAAGGCGAGGGTTAAGTAGTTCTGGTACTAAGCATTTTTTTGTTAAAGAACTACCAGTACTTTCAAAAGATTCCTCTTCCATCCAAGTATTAAAATTCTTAGGGCCAACACCTGCTTCATCTCCTGAATTCATCTGCATACATCTAAAAATACGATGAATCAGGTTAAAATGCTTCCAAGAAACTACATGCAAATGCTTTGCCTCACTCCCATTTTAGTGCAGGACTCTTCTCCCAGTTGCTCACTTTCCAATATGCTGATCCACACTACTGAGTTCCTCACTTCTTCCTCCCAGCACAGCAGTAGAGGATCATCCATCAGATTTTAAAACAATTCTGTTTCAAATTCTTATGCAGTAACTGATGCTCAGATAAGACTGTAAAAACTATTCAAGCAGCAACTCAAGAAGCTTTATTAGAAGCCAATTTCAGTGTGCTCTATGTTGAAAATAGTAATTTTAGGAAAAAAAAAATTTCTATTTTTTCCAGTTAACATAAAGGTACATAGCTAACTTTCTATTAATGTGAGAGACAAAAGTAAAGAATGCCCTAAAACTACAGATTTCTGAAACCCATTACCTTCAGTGATGCTTTAACAGGACAATTGCTTATGTATTAAGAAGCATGGTACATCCATTGCTGCAGAGCACACAATATACACACAGGCATCTGCAAAGGGTACAGACCTTAGGAAAGCTGTGCATCCCTCAGCAATTAGGTGCTGAGCACTTCTGAAATCTGAATGTTTACCCCTGTATTTAAAAGGTTGATTTTCAGATACTCTTAAGATACTGGATCAAAAGCCAGATCAGAGCATGGTCACAGAGAGCCCCATTTCCACTGATTTTTCAAACATGAAATCATTATGGACAAGAGTATTGCTAAGGTATTGGGAGAAATTTTGTAAATCAAACGTGGTTCTTAAACGAACTTTAAATGTTTCCAGACTAATTTTCCCCCCAGAAGAATGTATTGCAGAGATCTCAAAATAAAACAGACCTTCAGCAAAACCAGCACCTCTACCTACAGTCTCATCTGATTCACAAATATAATGTTTCAGAGCAGCAACCAGGTCAGCCATTTCAGTTTTGGAGATCAGATTTCAAAAAGATGACGCCCTTGAGAACACACTCAACCACTTGTCTTGTATATGCTTACACACAGCTGGCCTAATCCTTTTCATGACTTCAGATGTGTCAATTACAAGTTAGAAAAGAGATACTGGTCTTCTTATCCTAAAATCCAAACACTCTATAAAGCAGTGTTTGTATTAAAATTACTACACTATAAACTATTCTTTACTCTATTACAAAATATAGTTTTCTCTGCATCTTTTTGCTATGATAAAATTTTCTTCTGGATAATTTGACAGATTCTGGCTGACATCAAATTTTCACCACAGAAAGCAGTGGTAGGTTTTCAGTAATTTCTGGCACAGCACAGGTGAGAAACAAAACCAAACAACTTTAAGAAATCCAACAACACTAATTCACCCACTGAGAGGAACTAATGTTCTGAAATGAAAGGTTAAAAGAATACACTTGACTATTTAATGGTGTGCATCCTCGCTGTGGTATCCTGAATTTGCTTCACGTAAATGCCAACTTTAACACAAAATTGTTCTTATGACACACTAAAGCAGCAACTGTAGCACCAAGCAGAGGTTATGACCCAATGCCTCCACTGGTAATCTCCAAAAGGTGAAAATTCAAAATCCAGATCAGATGATCTTCACAGACATTGCCTGGCCTTGCCTTGAAAGCTTTAGACCTGTCACTTGACAATTTCTGGGAAGCAGCAGGAACATTTAACATTTGAAGAACAACGTGAACATCTACTTGGTGGACTTGCTTCCAGACATGCAGCTGTGCACATCTGTGCCCAAACCCCTACTTTTAGAATGCTGAGGCACACAGGATCTTTAAGCACTGTCATTGCAGTGGCTGGGCCCATCCAAGCAAAGGGCCAGTGATAACTCCATTTTCCCAGTGATAACTCCATTTTCCCACATCCATTCTGCCCAGGGACACAGGTGACCTTCTGCTGTGAGAAAGACCATCAGAGCAGAAAAAGCTTTAATCATGCAAAACTTCACATTTAAACAACAACAGCCTCAACATACAGTTTAACCACAGAATGTAATATGAAAATCCTCACTTTCTCTGCAGTAAAAATGTGCAAACAAGTTCAGTAATAAACCTTTAGGCTGCTTGTTGCTACTGCTGAATATAGCTTGTCCTAGAATCAAAAGTGAAGGATGGCAACACACTGCTTGCAACTCTGACACTGACACAACTAGCCAAAGAAATAATTCTTCAGAAACCAGTCTGTCTGTAACAAAACACTGGCCAATGGAGCAGTAATGTAAGATTGAGATATATATATGATTCAGGAAAACACTACTGAAGTCTTCATCAAATATAAAAATCTAACCATACAAGAGTATGACAACATATACTGAGAGCATTACACAGCTATGCATAATATTCTCAAGTGTTTGCAAACTCATGACTCAGATTAGAATCCATGTAGATGTTCCTATTAGGCAGAAGGGATTTGCAAATTACCAGCTAAAGCCTCGTTTCTCTGAAGAAAACATATTTAGACAAAGATTTCTCCATGACCAATTATTTTCTGTGACAGTTTGAGTTACAAGAGCCAGAGGCAGCACAAGCACATGACAAGCACTGTGAAAGAGATCTAGAAAACTGTCCCCCTCTTCAAGAGTTACCCTGTTTAAAAAAACAAGATCCAATTCACCCAAGATAAGGAATTTTATCAAGTGGCTCAGAAGACACATACACACCTCTACACACACTTTAGGGCTGAAGAAAATAATTCAATAGGAAAAGCAACTAAGAATAGGTACACTTAGCACAACATCACAAGGACATTTCACAAGACAGCCCTTTCTTTGGTCAGCTTGATGAAGCAAAAAATACTTTGTTGTTTTACAGGGTAGATAGACTAACCCCATGAGATGGAGCAGCGGATTTTATTCTCAGGTGGCCAAAAGAAATAACACCAGGTTGTTTCTCACCTAACTGCTTGGCTGCAAGGACACACAGGGGAAAAAAGAGCTCATTTAGTCTCAACCTCTCCTTCCTCTGAGGGCACCAAGACAGTTTAAGCAAGATACTTCACTCCTAAGACAGTCCAGACTGCACCAGGAGCTGCTCCACATCCCTGAGGAACTGGCACCAGGACTGACGGAAAAGCCCCATGGGCCGAACTACATTTCACCCCACAGACATCAAGTTTTTTAATATTCTAATGGAAGACTCAAAGAAAACCCTCAAAACTTTAAGAGACTTTTGAACGATTTTTGATTTTACAATCTAACAGCAAAAGCTGTATTATTTCCAAAGGTAACTTTTAACCTTTTACTCTTTTGGTTAGTATCTAAACTGCATAACATACATGGGAAGTGTACATATCAACCCCCAAACAAAATTCACTTCTGTCACTATACAATGTAGCAATTTAAAAAAACTTACAGTGCGAGCACATTTCCAAAGGGTAGCTTGCCTCATTTCCCTGAAACACAACAAGAAAAAAAGAACAAAGTTGCAATTACTCCCAAATCAGCTTTGAGGAACTATTTACAATTCAGCACTGTAAAAATCTCAGGCAATACAAGTTACATTGTTATTTAAAAACATGTATTTCAGACCAAACAATCATAAAGAGTGTTTTATTGGATAGATCTGTGGTAGCAAAACATACAAAAAAATATAAACCATTAAGAGGTCTCCTTAAATGAGAATTCCCATGGAAATGTCAGTTCACATAATTATGACAAGAACCTCAATCTCATATTCTAAACTCAGAAAAACATACTATGCATATTGAGCAAATGCTACTTTTCAAGTTAAAAATATTTAATTTCAAAACTTCACAAAACCTGCTTCACCATTTTATTTCATACACAGAAACAGACACATCCTTATGAATTCCAATGACAAATCTTACTCAAATTGTGAAAGAAAACTGCATCAAGTTTTCTTCCCTCAAACACCTGCCCATTCCCCCCCAAAAAAGATTCACACAGCAAGAATTATGCAAAAGAAGTTTTACACGAGCAGAAACTTAGACATAACAGCTTTACATTTAAATATTTTTGTAATGTACTATGCTAATATGCCCCTGCTTTGTAACTGAATGCAAAGTCAAACTAAGACTTTAAATCTTTGCCACACAACAACACAGTAACAGCACAAAAAACCTCAAAACTTTGAGGGTATCAACACTTGAAATTTGCACACGTGGAAATCAACATGAACTACTGCAATATGAACGCCAAAAAAACCACTAAAACTTGGTATTTTCCCCCAAATGCCTCACTTGGAGCCAGAGATCACAATACGCACACGCTCAATGACTTTTCTGAATCCATTAGCAAAGGAGCAGCCAGATAACTGAAGAGATTCACAACCACTTTCAAAACCAATGTTTTTAAGGGAGTGTGTTACACAAGAGAACAAAACATATTTCAGGTGAGTCTAAGACATTCTATTCAGCAGCAATTCTCTTATGGTGTGGAGCAGAAGGGATTCCAGAACTGAGCACTTGCAAAGAAAGGCTCGTCAAAATGATACAAAACTGAACAGAAATAGAGAGATTACTTGACAGAAAGGGGAAAAAAAAGAACTACATTTAGCCTAGAAGCTAAAACGTGACTGCATTTCCTAATTAGAGCAGAAAGGGGCAGAACAAACACCTCATCAATCTAAACACGTCCAAGAAGAGATGGGTTGTTGTTGTTGAGGGGAGCTGTTTGCATTTTTTTTTTTAATCTCAAGAATGCTTTCACTTTGCTTATCACCCACAATCCACAAGCTCTCTTGCTTCTTTAAAAAAATGTTCAGGCATTTGCTTTCTAAGTAGGGCAGCAGAAGGTACAGCCTTCATATCTTCTCCAAAGTCTACTTAGAGCAAGACAAAGCAGCAGAACAGAAATGTAGATGAGGACCATCAGGCCACTAAAACCTCAAAAGCACATCAGGGATGTTTCTCCAACAAACTAATTGCACTGTGACAGGGAATCCAGAAGAGCCACATGGAAAATATCGCATGGAACCCAACCAAAGTCTTAGGATAAACAGCAAAGACCAAAACAGGTAGCAAAAGGCCAGTGTATGCATATGAATATAAAAGGGTAGGGAATCTAAAATGGAAAAGCAGAATTTTGAAACAAGAAGAAACAGGAACCAGGGGATCCAGCTAGGCTGCTCAAGACACGAGGTCATGAAGAGGCAAGAAAAACACCAGACTGGAAGGCTGCAAATTAAAGGAGAAAGTTGAATTAAAACCAGTGCATTTATGCACATGCACACAAATATACAATCTTAACTACTGCTGTTCTGGACATTTACATCCTTGTTCAGGTCTTGGGAGAAAATTAATTTCTGGTACAGGCTACCAAAATCAATCTGCCTAAATATACATAAAATGCTTCTGAAAACTGAGCAGAAAACGAAAAAATGGGAGTAACTGTTTTCAGTTTTCAGCTCATGAACTGAGTGAGTGCAATGTTTATAAGGAGCCTTACTATGCATTTAGATGCACATGTTAAGTCACAAGCAAGTTATCTAAATGGAGTAGCCTAAAAAATATTTGGAGATCAGAGAAAAAAAAGTGAATAAACTTCAGCTTAGCTTTTCTTTAAAACAATTACTGCTAAAAAAAAGTGTTCAGAATACTTACCTATCCAGGACTGGATCTTGGATACCTAAAAAGGCAGAAAAATCCAGTAAATGACAATGTAAAAATTACATGATTATTCAACATTTTCCACATAGTATTTAAGCAAAGTATTTCAAAAAGTAGTTACCTGCTATTGATGCGTTGAATATTTATCTTCACAGGAGAATCCAAAATTCTTGTAAGACTTAAAAGGATGCTGGGAGGGGAGGGGGAGTTTGGTGCAAATGAACATCTGAACTACTCGTGCCAAAATTCCTGTTTGCACTGCTGTGACCTGAACAAACACAAGGATGGTGCTCTGTACCAGAGCCTTGATCTTCAGAGATGAAGAGGAATGATCTGGTCTCAGGAGCAGGCATGTTTTATCATATTCCACGAGCAGCAGTACAAGAAAGTTGCTTATTTGTCCCCAGATACAATCAGTATTTCATGTATACACCCTGAGACAGGAGATAAACCCTGAAACATGAGCACTAAGCAGGCTGAATTCTCTTCTTGCTTAAGAAGCAAGGATTGTTTAAGAATAGGCAAGAAGTCAAATGGAAAGTCTAAAGCTATATCCACATTCATGTTTTCAGAAGTAAAGCAGGGAGGGAAGCACAGCTATGAGACACTACTTAGTATCAAATAAACCCTCTAAGAAAGGGGAAAGAAACTGGATACACATTTTCATCTGTATCATTTTAATGCAAAGAATTAAGTCATTTCAGCATCAGAGGAGGAAGCATTCTGAAGAAAGCTGAAAAATATTCTTTGTGATTGAGCGCACTAACAGAAAATTTGAGTTACTGCAAAAGATCACTATAATTATACACCTTACTCATTAAAATAACAGTGCATTTACACTATTTTATAGTTTAAAATTACACTAATCTATAAAGACCAAAGCCATCAAAGATGTAATTTGATCTCTGAGAGAAAAGTTCATTTATACAAATGCATCTGTAGACTAACAAGGCTCTGACAGAGCCTAAGACTGTCAATTTTAAAAGCTCATTATAATATTAGTGTTTCCTGCCACATACATATTTAGCATACCTCACAGAAAGTGAGACTATCTGCTCATATATACTATAGCAGCACATTTAGAAACCAGTGACACATGGTTTGTTGAAGAAATGCAGCTTTTACAGAGTCAGCACCCCACAAGAGATTTACTTGGCACCTACAGCCAGCGTAAAACCTTCCTGCCTTCCTCAGCTGCATCTGGGTGTTGCTACCAGACTGCTGGAACTCACTCCCAAGCTGCACCAGTAGAAAAAAGCAGCTGAAATACTACAGATACTTTGAATAATCTTATCCTTTTAGAACAAACTTGGAATTTTCTTAAAGGCTATTACAAGCCTACTAGTTAATTCCCAGTTAAGCAGCCACAAAATCATGACTTGTTGAGAGAAATAATTACAGATAAGGGAAAAGTCCAAAAGCTGCTAACAGAAGGTTGACCCAATTCTGAATGCTGCAGAAAAATATCAGTTTCCTAGAGAGAAGTCAAAACACATCACTAAAGGAGTTGACATGACACATAATGTGTTCCTTTAAGAACAAAAGTGGGTTTTGCAATTTTCTACTAAGTATTCTTTTCTCCTTTCAGCAGCTGTGCCTTCTTACTAGGTAAGAATAACCTCTTAATGGACTTAAGTCATTATCTCTTCTGTAAATTACAAAAAAAAAAAACTTTCTTATTTTTTTTCCCCCTGGCAGTTATTTCAAATACTAATCACTGTTTCTTCTTAAGATCAGTTTTGTACGTGCTGCTCCAAGGTACAATAGTTAAGGCAATTATCTTGACAAGTTTCCTCTTAGTGAGACATGAAGATCTGTGGATAGAAAATAAAAAAAGGAAATTAGCAATTAGCAAAATTAGTAACAGAATTTCAATTCTTAGCTGCACTTGTTTATACAAAAGAGCTTGTAAACAGGTATCACACTGCAAAGCAGTCTTTCAGCATATATTAGTAGAACACTGTTTCTAGATCTAATTATGCACATCTTTTCTGCATGGTGTGCACCTTTTTGTAAATAGTTCTGAGAGCTAAATTACAGCATCAGCCTTCAATTAGTTTTCTGCTTTTATAAAAGCAGAAAATGTGCTTAAATGTCAGCAAGCCACAATTTCACCTCAGAACTAATCTCAAATTTAGTCCTCCAAAGGGGGTGGGGGGTGTGTGAGTCACTACAAATGAAAATTAATTCCTGGACAGTTTAAAACATTAGGTTCTTACAAAGATTCTGATTTGTTTCCACAGCCAGGCAGTTAATTCAACAAGGGGCAAGAGTGGTCTCTGATCTATTTAGCCCATGTAATACAGGAGCAGTTGTCCAAGATTTACTGCTTTCTGCTTTCTGCAGCAGCTTATAGAAGCAATGTTCATCCTCGTAATATGTAAATCCTTAAATAGGCAAACTGCCTTGTCAGAGCACTGGCTGTTCCACCTCTGCACTAGATGTTCCTGCATTTGTGTTTTTGATGCAAAGGCAGCTCTTGTGGTGCTGGCAACACACTGTATGCTGTGCTTCTTGCATCTGCTCCCATACCTTATACACCACTAATTACCACTGTTAGCAAAAGCAAGGAATTTCAGCAGGCAAGTGAAACGGTCCAAGCCGTGTCAGCTGGAGACCAGAACTATGCCTGATCAAGATAGCAAATTTCAATGCTTAAGTTACAAAAAAAGCTGTTTTCCATCATCCCCTACTACAACTCAAAAGAATGGGAGCATTGAAAAGAAAGATGGAAGCAGCTGGCAGCCCACATTTAAGAGCCCACACATAACACCCTTCTCCCTGTTCCACAAACACACAAAATGCTTCTCTGTCTTTTCTCATTCTTCTCCACACCACCAGAATTAATGATTGATGGCAATTACCTGTTGCAGAGAATTCTTCCTCCTCCTTCGAGCCCATTTTCCATGTATTGTCACTTGCATAAAGCTTTAACAGCAAAGAACTGCTTGGTGAGAAGAAGTTTGATTTGGTTGGGGATTTTTTTTAATGATCATTGTTTAACAAATTAAGAGCTCTGGCTGTCAGAGGTTGGTATTCCTCATCAAAAAACAGCAGGCAAGCAGGCAAACTAAAATTGATGGTATGTGTTTTGAAGGCTCTAAAAACTTCTGCATGAATAGAACATGCCACATAGACACACCCACAGTGGTTTAAAATAAATTTCACACAAAGTCCAGGAAGCTTTAAGCCACTTTATTATTTGAATTTCTAAATGAAATGTCGGTCACAAAAATATGCAAAATCTCGCCTATTGTAATTTATACCTTTTATGAAACATACAAAGAATTAAACACTAAAAGTTTACCAGAGCACAGATGAAAGACACACACAAAGTTTCTGCAGACACCACAAAAAATACAGCTTAAAACAAGAAAAGCAAGAAAAATACTTTAATCTACCCTGTTCAGAAAGAGTATGAATATACTTACACTTGTCCTTTTTTGTTAAATTCAGTAAGAAAGAAACTTAAAACCCCTTGAACAAACTACTCAACACAAAAACGTTGTCAGTCCAAGAGGAGCCTATGAATCAAGAAAAATACATCACTGATTATCTCCTGTTTAACAGGAATATCCACTTTATACACTGCAAAAGGAAACTTGTAAAGGAAATGTTATAGATAAGATCACCAGGCAATTTGGCATTTGTGTTTCGACTTAGAGTAATTAAGTCACCTTTTGGGCTTTTTATTGCAGGCACTAAATAAATCTGCCTAAAATTTGAATATCCAACACAGTTACCTGAAAACAACATTTAACTGAAGAACTGGTCATAGTGCAGACTAAATGCCAAAATTTAGAAAATAAGATTTGAAACAACCTGGTGACTTCTGTATTGTTTTATACAAAGCAAACACTAATTACCTGCTTTGCTTAAAAGTATTCCAGGCAGAGACAGTGCAACTCTCCTGAATACCTCCTTCTGGAATTAGCAGTTCCCCAACACAAGACCTCTACTCAAAGAAGAGAAATCTACCTCTGAGGTTCTTACTAATTTGTACTAATGCTGAATTAGATTTTGTGAGGCAAAAATTAAGCAAAGCCAAGAATTAGAAGACGTTGAATAAGAAGGCTTGTGGAAGTTCAAGCAATTTAAGAGCAGTGACAGTTTCACTGCTGACCCCAAATTCTCAGCCTGTTTTCTAAGATCATGTCCTAAAGGAGGAATTAAAGAAATACATAAAAATTCATGCAAGGTCACACCCACCTGACAATCAGTAAGTTCAAAAATCAAGTATCTGCTAGCAGTAAGCTAGACTGCACTCTACAATCTTGCATTATGTTTTCAGGTCACCAACAAATCCAGTCCACCCTGAAGCTAGGACAATATGACAGTGGTTTATGATCCAAGACTTCCAAGCTGAATCCAGCTGAAATTTATTTGACAGTTGATTGAGCCTTCATGACTACGCAACAATTTTATCACCTCAGCTCTGCTCATGTTCGTTCCATTCATCGTTATAACCAAAGTCCATGACATTTCATAGCCATTACCTTGGCTATCCAAAAATCCAGTATGTTTTCTGGCACTGGACTGTCAAATCTGGGCATCTTGCTACCCTTTGGTGTGAGCCTTCAGCCGTCCCCACGTGCAACAGAAGGAATTAAAGAGGATACAAACGAGCAACAAATTCTTACAGGTTATACAGAAGAGTCAAGGATTAAAGTAAAGTAAATAAATAAGGAAAGAAAAGTCAAGGAAACAGAGAAGCAGTAATAATGGTACCAGGTGAGTAGCACAGATGACAAGTGTGACAGTAAAGGACTTGGGCATTCCACTGGTATGTAGGAGTTGCAATTCTCTGAGTAAAACTTGGCATTAAAATCAGTAACTCTTATTTATGAACAACTCTAACAGCTAGAACTAGCAACATATATTGAATTCACAAAATGGCACAAGTCATGAAAGAAATCTGTTTTGGTATTTCTTTATCAAATAAATCTTTCAATGGTCTGTATGCAAAAGAATGAACAGTATTTTTATGGAAGAGCATCCACCACTTGTTTCCTTAATTCTTTAGTCAACCAGCAATAAGATGCATATTGCAGCAATGCATTATAGTTATTTTCCCCTGGACCCCTGAAGATACAGCTACAAAAGCAAACTATGAAATTTCTAAATTGACCTTAAATGTTGGTATTTACATTATCTTGGGTGCAATCACACAGTGCATGCAGGACAACCAGAGCAATCAGTGTCTCCATCAGTCCCAGTCTGCCTGGGTTCATGCAAGGCAGGCCCCGCTTGACCAACCTCATCTCCTTCTATGGCAAGGTGCCCCACTTAGCAGATGAAGGAAAAGCTGTGGATGTCATTTACCTGCACTTTAGGAAAGCCTCTGAGACTTGTCTCCCACAGCATTCTCTCTTGGAGGAACTGTCTGTGCACGGCTCAGATGGGGCAGGAGTTCACTGGATAAAAATCTCCCTGGATGGCCAAGCCAAGAGTGCTGGTGAGTGGAGCTGCAGTCAGCTGTCACCAGCTCCCCAGGGCTCAGTTTTGGGGCAGGACATATTTAAAAGACACTGAGGTACTGGAGCCAAGCCCAGAGAAGGTTTGGAACCTACGTCCCATGAGGAGCAGCTGAGGAAAAAGGAGGTTCAGAGGTGACTTCACCTCATTACAACTCCCTGAAAGGAGCCTGCAGCCAGGTGGGGTTCAGGCTCTGCTCCCAAGCAACTAGGAAAAGGACAAGGAGAACCTGCCTCAAGCTGCACCAGGGAGGTTCATGTTGGAAAAATTTCTTCACTGAAAGAGTGGTAAAATATTGGAACAGGCTGCCCAGGGCTGTGGTGCAGTCACCAACCCAGGAAGTGTTTAAAAAAAACAATGGACATGCCACTTTTCCAGTTTAGTGGGCATGGTTGTAATCACTCAAAAGCTGGACTTGATGATCTTGAAGTTCTTTTCCAACCTTAATAATTCTTTATTTCTTACCTTCCTTTGAGCTATTAACATATTAAATATACAGAGATAAAGGGGATATATTCATGAACACAAGTATTATTCCAAACTACCTAAGCTGAAAAACCAAGAAGCACACATTAAATAGCCCAGATAATGTAATAAACAAAGTGGCAAATGCTTCAGAAGTCTAATAACCTTTTCTCTTTGGAAAAAAAAAAAAAACTAGAAGAGCTGGGGAAACCTACATGTTTCATTTGGGATTAAAATGGAATCTTACAATTCTGTTTAGTTTACACATTGCTGTACAATCAATTTAAGTTTTCCTTTAAACAGGTAGAGGCATCTTCCATTTTCTGGCTGGCACAATTTCCAAGAGGGTACAACTATCTAGCATAACACAGCCACAGCTCCTCAGCATTTCTGTTACAGTTCCACCCAGCAGTTTAACACCAGTGAGATAAGCCAGCCAACATACTCTGCCATTCCACCTTCATGTTTGGATACAACTTCCATTTAGACACTGCAGCATGAACTATGTTCTCCCCTACATCTGCCAATTACCATCCCTTGAAATTTTATAGTAACTTTCAGTGGACACTGGTAGTTAGTTACATTTCTTGTAAAGTTTATGAGAAATCTGATGAACAACTGAACTTGTATCACTGCTCAATTTTTATGTATGATCTTAAAGGTGAAACCATAAAAGTATAAAAGGTAGGTAGGTCTTACAGCTGTTAATATTCTAACTCAATACCTCATTGAATACTAATCAACAGCAAACATCAAAGAAGGCTGTAGCAAAACCACAAAACCAAACACAGCTTCTTTTACCTTACCTTTGAAAGATGATTTCGAGTTTTAAATGTGTTACCCCCCAAAGCAGCCTAAACTTTTAATCCCGCCTCTAAAGAAAATACTCTGTGACCTTCAGTACTGAAGGAACTCAAAAAAAGATTAATACCTAATTCTTCAACATATTTAAATTGCAGACATCAGAGATAATGAACCAAGGCAAAGGGGATTGGTGGATTTGGGATTACAGTAGAGATCAAGTCAGGTTAAAGCTGTTACAGCATTCTGGCATTGCTTCTTTCAAGTATGCCCAGTGTTAGAATTCCCTTTGCCACATTAAAAAAAAAAAGAAAGTCTTAGTAAAAACCAACCAAACAAACTTATTTTGGCTACATTTACTCCATTTGCTCATAACAAAGTGATGATTCCTTAGAAGACTCTCCCCTCTTGCATGTATGTCAGGTTCTACCACCTTTCTGGATATAGGAGGCAAGAAAGACTGTGCAAGTCTTAGGAAAAGCCCCCAGTTTACTCCTTAGTCACCATCTAATCCAGTCATGTCTCTGCTCAAGCTTCATCAGTCATTTTAAGGGAAGCCACTTGTCCCCTGGCTGGCACTTGGCCAGTAACTTCTGCTATGCTTTATTTAAACCCTTCACTGTCCACGGGTCTCCTCCAATGTGAGATATTAATGGCTTAAGGCCATCACAGCCCAGTAACTATTCTAGGATATCACAGGGAAGCCCTAAACCAATGAAGCACAAAGCAAACCCAGAATTAGAGATGGGTCCTGTTGCCAAAGCCTCTACCAGACAGAAAAACTAAAGGAATCAGTGTGTAATTTGTAAGAGGATTCAGCCTTTAAGACACCATTTGGCCTTATTAAGGGAAACATAATAAAAAGAGCATCTATTCATACAGGATAAAATCACTTATTTTGAATTTTAACGTTTTGAATTTCAAGTGTTCAGGACTGAAAAGCAATCTATAAAGTCTGTCCACTTACAGCAGGGATTATATGATATATATTTATATATTTCAATCCCATAGCACTTCCTATCTGAACTCAGCTACACTTGCTCAGCTTCCAGGAAAAATCTAGACTTGCATGGTCTTGAAGGTATGCTAAAGTACTTAGTTTAATCATAGATCTGTACATGCAGATACAAACACTAATTACTCACCTGTAACATCTCCCAGAAAAAAAAAAAAAGTCACCCAAGACAGAACGAGACATACAGACCCAGCAGAAACAACAAAGAACAGTTTGTTAAATTGCTTAAGAAGAAAGAATGACCAAAGATAAAAGCAGTTTTACTGCAAAGTTCTTTTCCTAAATTTGGAGGACAAAAGAAGCCATGAGGTTAGAGCATACACTGATAATATCATTCACTAGGTTTATATGTATTTCCCCAAATCATCTCACACGAGTTTGATGCAGACATAATAAAAACCTAAAGGATAACTAGATAACTATCTATGTAACATATGTGAGACTACTCACATTTTCTGTTCCATTTTATGATCTCCCTCACAGAGCTTGTAGCATGTCAGACAGATAATAAACAGTGCTAGAAAATAGTGAGTTTTTAAAACTAGGTAAGGCAGAGAATAGATTGTGCCACATTTAGAAAACTAACAAATTAATCTTGTTATTTGAAGGAGAAAAGCAAAACCTCACATAAGAAACCATAGAAAACAATAAGAGCTCTCATTGTAAAAACTTGCAAAAACTTTGCAACCTGTAAATAAAACTTGAGAGAAAAACAGTAACAGGAGCAAAAGTGTTAACTTTATGAGCTAAGGTACATTTCACAATTTCATTCTGGCAGTCCCCAGCTGCTACTCTGTAGTGGCAACAACCCAATCTGCTTATCCAATCACTTCAAAGCTCACATTTCTAAAGCTTGCATCACTCAAAAATTCTCAGAACCCTGTAATTTGAAGTGCATAAATGACTAATGAAGTCTCAAAAAGCCAAGGAAAGGAGTTTCCCAGAAGGATTCTGAAGCAACACAACCTTTAGTAGGGGAACAATAAAATTCTGCCACCACTAAATTGAAGCTCTGATGCAATTAAGAGTTCATAATGGGAAGTCTTTGGGATTAACAGGTTGCTCCTCCACTGCTTCTGGAGGAGTCACCAAAAAAATTACAAGATAATTTATTAGTTCCACTTAGGTTAATATACCAGCTTCACCTTCAAAATTTCTTTTTAGGTTTACAAAACAAACTGAAGTTTATTCAATTCCCTTAGCTAAAGAGGAGACTGTGGCAGCTGCCCTTTTCAGCTCTAAACACAATTGCAGTGAAGTCTCTCAATGAATCCACCCCATGACTGTGCTGTTTACATGGACTAACCCCAAACCAGTAAAAATGAAAACCAAGACCACACTGCCCAGAACATTTATAATCCAAGTACAAAACAAGGTAAAAAAAACAATCGACTACAAGAGAATAGACACATCAATGACAAGTTACAAAAAAACCCCACAGACCTGAAACAAACCACAAATCTTTATGCTTAACAAAAGCAGAGCTTCAGAGAGCATTTCAAAGAAGGCAGCTTTGGAAGTATATAGTGCAAAACCTTATCTAAAGACTATGGAGAAAGCATCAAATGCTACTGAAGACTTTATCAAGTGACTGAGGTGTCCTGGGATTTTCAGAGTTAAGAGTCAACATCTCAACAAAGAAATTACATTAACTTACATTTAACAAGATATTAAAGAGAAACTAAAAACCAAAGCATATCACACTGATCTTGTGTTTTGGGACACTGATGGATATAAACTGGGTATCAGACACTTATGATCTCCAATTTAATCACTTAATAGGAAAGATTTTTTTTTCCCCTTTGTTGGTGAATATGAACACAGAAAATCCAAGCAACTGCAAACAGTAAGTTGTGTCACATTTACGTCAAAGAACAACTTCAGATTTGGAAAACTAAAGTAACACAGAGAACAAAGGAACAAAACTTCATTCCAAAACATGCAAGCATCACCAAGAACCTGGAGGAACTACAGAGTCCCACAGTTTTCACCAGAAATTAAGATTATACTCAAGCTGTTGTTTAGCATATCATACTTGGTCAAATGAAGAAAAACTACCCAAAAGAGTCAAAACACTCATTTTTTGCAGGTAAAATACTCAGTAGGTAATTAAAGCTTTTCCAGCTTCTCTGTTTCTCCACAACAATTTGAAGATAAAACAATTTTTTTCCCAGAAAACAGACAATGCTCCAAACTTCCCCTCCAACACAGAGCAATAACTTCATCACTGGCTGACCTACATATAAATAGGAACAGAACAATTCACTTGAAGATATTAACTTGACCTAAAGCCATATTGAAATATAATCTATCTATATTCTCATGAGGCTGCTTTTATTTAGGCTAAATTGCCAGCATTTCAAGTGACTATAAAATAAAAAAATAATAAAACCCCACAAAGAAAAACCAAAACAGGGAGCTTCAGCAAACAGCTCTATGGACTAATCCCTGTAAAAACTCTGCCAAGTTAACTGGTATTTCAATATCCCTCAAAAATTAACAGTCAAAGAATTCTATTCTCTGTCATAATTCCAAGTCAAGCAGTCTTTCCACTGGATTGATGAGGAGTGTGAAATGCAAGGCTTTCTCTTCTCTGCATTGCTTTTCAACCACATTTAGTGGATTGTGGAAATCAGAGTCACTTAAGGTATAGGACTTGTTACCATGCTTGCAAATTTAAACTTCTTTTTGAGTAATCTTCAAAAACCCCAAGGCCATCAGTATCTGCAGAATCAAAAATTACCTCTGAAAAATATGAGTTGTGATACTCCAAATACAAGAAATGAATAAATATAAGGATGGCTCAGTCTTCTGAAGTTTCTGAACTCCCAGATTGGCTTGTACCAAGAAGACATTTAAGTCCAAAAGCCTGAACTCCATAGGCAGGAAAAAAACCAATAACCATTAGATCAGTTTCCTACTATTACACTTCAGCAATGCTGTAAGCATTAGAAAGGAGTAAGAATACTTCTCTTTGCAGAGGGGATTTCCAAAAAGCAGAAAAGGAGTTACAGAAGTCACAGAACCCCACGCAAAGAAAACAAATCTCCCTAATTTCTGCAAGAAATGGCTACAGATCCTTGTGCCTGGTTAGGCTGAGACAAATGTGGAAGACAAAAATTTAGCTGGAAATTAAATGTAGCATGTTACCCTCTGACAGCAAGTGATGAACATCCAAATTACTATATTTGTTAATATATAATTATATAACTAGTTATATATATATATATTCATTAATGTTATGTAATTAATGTATTTCTTTCTCACGTAGCTAGCAAAGGTCTCTTGCCACAAACTGTTACCAAACTTGAGCAAGGAAAGAATGGAAGATCACTGTCAGTTAGAAAATAAGTTTATTTACATGGCATTTTTTTAAGGGGAGTTTAGACAGCAGATTCACTGCAAATGATATTTATAGAGGGCAAAGAAAATAGCAAAGATATACTAACAGATTATACTGCATCATGTAACAGTATTATGCTATTTAATGTAAAAGACTCTACTGCAGTTCAGTGTAATTCCCTATTCACAGAAGTAGGTTATAAACAGCCAAGAACAATGAGACCTGCACATCTTTCTCTACCAATTGATTTTCTAAAGTTTTTAGATTTCAACAGTGTATTCAGTCATGTGTTAACTGCCAAGGGTAATAAGCCTTTAGGAAAAGTTGCACAGGTATTATAAATTAATCTGAAAAAGCGTGGAGCAAAAAAAAAAAACAACCATGATGCATCTCTACCACACCCAACAGTTTAGTACAAGTTTTAACAAAAGTCCTTGAGCAGGGAAGTGTAAGTATCAATTCACGAGGTGTCAGTAATTCACAAAGGCTCTCCCCCAAGGGGTTAGAACAGAGTCAGAAAGTCACACAGCTCAGCATACAGCACTGCACAGAAACAGGCTGCACAGGTAATGCTGTCACCAGCTTTTCTTCCCATGTAAGAAACTTGGAAACAGTTCAACACCACTGAGGAAATCAAAAAGGGAAATCCGAGTTTGAAAGGAGATAAACATCTTATGGCCGCCCAACAAGAAGAGAGAAAGAGGAAACAGTACAATTAAAAAAAAAAAAAAATCACAGACCAGGCAAAATGTCATTCAGGATCCATCACAAAAGAGGCTGAAGAACATTGTGAAGAGTTGTGAAAATGACACATTCCTCAAAACAGAAAAGACAGCTCAAAAATGGCATTTGATTTCACAAACTGACATGAAGAGAAAACAATCAAGGAGGCAAAGATGCAGAACTGGGCAAGATGTGCAAATCAAAGGGAGAAGCAGGCTGTGCTGAAGGGGAATTGTTGCATAGAAACAGAATCTGAAATACAGAGATTGTTCGTATCCTGGTATTCTCAACCAGTTAACACTAATCTTAGTTTTTTATCTTTTTCTTTTTTATTACAGGAAAATAACTTAATCAGAACTTGCAGCTGTCAGCTAATAAATGGAGACATTTTAACAAGTTCTGATTTAGTTTATGCTATTCAAGGACTCACAAAGGATAAAAATTAATCATAAGGCCTGAAAACAGGCCCTACCAACACTATGATCCAAAACAGAGGGATCAAATCCATTGTGATTATCAAGACATTTACAAAATGTTAAACAGGTCTTCTTGGCATTACCAGCTTCCATTCTGAAGTGAACACTTAATTTCCAGCACTCAAGAATTTTCCACAAATTAGAAATTGGTTTTCTGAAGACGCATTACAAATTTCCAAAGTCTTCCAATTATCAGGGATTTCCCAATAAAATGAAAGCAAAATGACACATAATAAAACCCATACACACACAAAAAAAGCCCATAAAACAAAACAAAAAACCCCAAACAAACCAACAACACAAATGCTTTCAATTAAGGCCTTCCCTGCTATGGAATATTTGAAACCTTCCAAGAGTTTTCTTTTTATGATATGTGTCATGGAGAAAGTACTGACTATTTTTAGTCATAACACTGAGGTGATGTCCATTCAGGAGGAGTTGGTTACATTAAGTAATGCTCAAGTGCTATTTAGAAGATTATTTGAGGTTAAGTTCTTCAGGGCAGGAACTGGCTTATTTCTTATATACAGGAATGCAAATATTGAGTATCAAATAGAGACATTTGTCACTTCTATTACAAGCTAATAACAGGGTACTCAAAGGATTAAATTAGAAGCCCAAACCAATTTCAGTAGCTTATAAACATTCACGTCAAATGTTTGAAGAATTATCCAAAATCTCCTTACCAGAATAGTTCTAAGATCCCTAAATAAAAGATTCACAGCACTTGCTAAAGATTGCAGAATCTTGACAGAAATCAAAGCTTATTAACTGCTGTAATTGACAACACAACCAGAAACAGCTGTCCTGAAGAGCAATAAACTTGAAGTAGTAAATGTATATAAAGCTGTAAATGTAGGTAAAAGCAAGCCTAAGAGTACACACAATGCACATTAGAAAAATTACTGCTATTTATAGGGTCTATAGGTTCCAAAGCAAGTCTGGCAGATGCACCCCTGCAGAGCCCCAGGGACTTCCAGTAATAATTAGCAGTTGCTCATAATCAAGAATTCCATCCAAGGCACTGTACAAAGACTGACACGATTGTCCACAGAACCACAAAACCACCATCTCTCTGCTAGTCACCATCTTATGTCTTCACGTGCCATACTTGCAAAAATTTACAGTTTGTAAGCATTAAAGGCAGTGTATAATGCATATACATTTGCATACCAGTCTGTAATGCAAACTGCAAATCAAAGAACACTTGTAATTTTAAATGAAGTGTTTTAAAAGCTCTTTGTGAAACACTGGCTAACAAGGATTGACTTGACACAACATTTATGGCACTGCACAGATGCTACACAATACCTTTGAGAAAGTAGATAAAATTACTAGTAAAACCCATTCTTCCTTTCTCTAAAACCAATTTTTCTGGAATCTTCAGTTGTTCTGCCCCCTGCTATAGAGCAGTACACTATTACTACATCACTAAATAAAAATGCCTAAATCTAAACCCACCATCTTCTCATTCTGCTCCATTTTAGTCCCTTTTACTCACAGGACTTGTTTCCCCACCACAAAAGGCCATTTGGCCACCTTTTCACTCATCATCCCATTTTTTCAAGGCCTCTCAAAAGTGAATTTTTCAGAATTGACCTTTAGCAAAACTCAGCTGCACCAACACTAGAGCTGCACAATAACACTCAAGAGTATGCAAGATTCAAACTTATTAACCCTTCCTATTTTAGAAATTACATTTATCTGATTTTTCAATGCACTGTCTGAATATCAAAAAAACCACCCCAAACATGGTGGTACCTACTGCAAATGCTTTAGTCTTATGAATAAAATAAACACCGTTTTGAATAAAATATTTCAGGAAAACTAACACTGCTTTTATAAGAATCACTGGAAAAATTAAATAAGTAGCAAACAGGTATTTTACTTGATACCTCCGAGAAGAAAAGTGCCAAGTGCCAAGATAGTCTTGAGTCAAATATAAAAATCAAGTCTAATTATTCATCTGACATTTTTATTATTGCTGCTTAGAAGTTCTGTTTATCATAGTTTTTTTCCTAGACTTGTTAGCAGATCTACATGCAATCAAGCTTTAATCTAAAAAAAAAATATCTGTGAAGTGCCACTTCAGCTTTTCCAACCAAACTGACCCATGACTGCTCAGATACCACAGTGCTAAGCCTGTTAGCAGTGGCTCCACACGAAATTAAACTTCCCAAGGGAACATCTCATATACACAAGACTGAAAAGCTGTTCAGTCATCATGCTCACAAAGTACGTGAGTTCTCCTTCACAAGCTCAGGACTGCAGCACAGCCATGGAGCTTATTGAAAAAGGAAACCCAACAACAAACCAAACAACTCCTTTTAAAGTCCTCTCTGCTCCACAGTGTCATTCAGCAGAGGGAATTCAAGTGACTTTTTTCAACTTCAGTGATGCTATTCAGAACCTACACAGTCAGCAGTGAAGCAACAGTTGGTTTTACCTTTTACCACTTATTACAAAAAAAACCCCAAAACAGTTGATAATGTACACAGAGGAGATACTCACAGGGTAACAACAGGGAAGAAGTAGAAAAAGAATCCTGTAGTTTCCAGCTGATGAAAATGACGGGTAAAAAAATCTCTGTATTTGTCACAAATATATCAGAGGAAGAAAAAGTTCCACAGCACTTGAAGATGATCCTAGGATTGTAGTCTTGTGAGAATCACAGCTGAATCCACTTTTCCAGTAGCTTGGGTTCTTACCAGAAACATATCAACCCTGGGCTCCATTTCTGGGCTTCCTATCTTGTTGCAGTGTGTTGTCCCATTCCTTCCTTTCCTGCCCCTCCCAAATTCTCACTGAACTGCTTCCATAAATGTCTTACTACATTTTTTTTAATTCCTACCTTACCTAACTTAGGCAATGTTATAAACTATTGTAACTTTAAGATGACTCAAGCTTCAGTTCTCTGCCTTAAGTTTGCTTAAAAACGTTCATCAGCACAGGCTTTGCAAATATTCACTGACACAACCTGTTTACAGCTCGGAAGCCAAGATTTTTTATTGGCAGTTCACAAGAAATGCTGCCTTTAATCCAATGCATTTAACAGGTTTCCAAGACTTCTTTAACGCAGTTAAGGATTATTTATATCACCAGATTTCTTCCTTAATTGTGGAAGGGAGTATCAATAGCAGGGCCAAATGACTGTCAAGTTACAAGAGAGTCAGATATAGTCTCCAGCCTGTTTTGTACCATCAACAGAGTTTTGCCCAAGCAGTTCAAGTGCTTGTAGCAACACAGAAAACACAGTCTATATAATAAGGTATAGCTCCCAAATTAAAATTTTCAAGCCACACAAAATGTCAAAATTAAGAATACATGGCACTCCAGAAATTACTTCACTTGAAAGACGGGGGTTTTATTCTTAGCCACACCTGAAACTTTTAAAAAATCCAGCTCTCCACAGATTTTTGCCACTCAAATTATATATGTAAGACCTGAATAGAAAGACAAGTCATAGTTTAAGCTCAGCCCTGGTTAAACTCATCTCAATATTACTAAATACAGTATTTCTTACAGTGACCAAAAAAATCTAGCTACATCACACACTAAGTAGAATATATTGCTTCTAGTCCCCTTGACTTCCCCAGAACACTTGAACTGGTATACCAAAAGATTTATCTATTACACATTAAAAGATGTTGGTGCATGTCCAAGACTTTCCCACTTCACTCAGCACATTAAGGCAATCTCTGCAGCTGATCTTTCTGACACTGCTGGTGGCAAGATTACTTTAGGAGACTAACAACTAAGAAACAGAGTAGCTCTTGCAGGATATTAAAGGTCCAGCTCTAATGCTGAAAAGCAGTCACTTTAGGGGGTTAAAACACTCACAATGATGTTGGAAGAAGGCAGCCAGTGACCACTGAACACCACCACAAGCTCTAAACCCAATGGACAACGCACAGCACATTTTCTAGTGGCTGCATTTTAACTCCAAGTCCCAAGACCCCCAAAATTTGTAACAGTTAATTTGATTTAGACGTATTTATTTTCAAAGCGACAAACACACTTTTCCAATATCGCATACTAATGCTAACTTCTAAACAATAACAAGGACCTTGGCTAAATTTATTACCCTGCCGTGACCTCGACCTGTTCCATTTGCAGAACAAGGGCAATATTTACCAGCTTCACAAGAGAACAGCAAGTTAAATTCTTACCATCTTTGGGAAAGAAAGAACATATTTAAGTAATTTATACAATCATGTCATACAATTAAAATTCCAACTGCTTGAGTTCCAACTTTTCTATATTTTAATTAACATTGCCCTGCAAGTCAAACAAGATGCTTATTTTCTAATGGTGTCCAGCTCAGAGGTTCCAGCTGCGTAACCTTTAAGCACAAGCACTTTTTACTCCTCTTTTTGTGCTGACATGTGCCTGTCATCATTCCCTCCCCACCACTTCCATTTTTACTGCCCCATCCTCACAGTGCTCACTCCTCCAGCAGCAGAGGAGCTGGATCATGACAAGGACATCACACAGCAGCACCCTCTCTGTTTCTGCTGATTCTGGCAAAGAAATAGCGTGTAGGAAGTATGAAAACAGCCCCCTTCACCCCCATGGTCCTTCTGTAAGGAACATAAAGGAATAAACATGCTCAGGAAAACAGAAAAACGTACAGTCCAGAAGAAAATAAGGATGGAGAACTGGGAAAAGTGTGACTATATGAACTGGCTGCCAATGAACAAAGAACACTGCAATTTTTCTCCCAATTACAACTTGACAAATGATATTACACAGAGGAGGGAGAACAGGCTTGGCAGGGAAGAGGAGGGGCAAGGAAATTGAGAGTAAATTGCTTTCAAGAAGTCATATATTAGCTCAAATTATAGAAAGTGCTTTTTCCTGACAGCAATTTTTGGTCATCATTTCATATAGCTAAACCAAAGTCTTTAGAATCATGGAATCAGTTTGGCTGGAAAAGACCTCCGAGATCACTGAGTCCAACCTCCAGAATTTTACAATCAACTACCATTCAGACTTAAAATGTTTTAGGAGAGGATACAAATTTCTTTAGTGAAACACAGCAGTAAAAACGGGGAGGGAAAGCAAAACAATTCTTCAAACTAGAAGAAAACAAAAATCAAAGCAATACTGAAAAATCTTATGCAAGATTAATTTATGAATTACAGTAGAAGAACACTATTAAGCCTATTTACATTTTTTAAAAAAAGCTGTTTCTTCTGTACCACTGCCAGGTAAGCACCAATTCAGCACCCAGATTAAGGGACTCTCTTACAAGGAAAGGCTGAGGGAGCCAGGAGCTAATCCATGTGTCTCAGTGTCTGAAGGGAGATTTCCAAAAGGATGGAACAGGCTCTGCATGATCGTGCTGAGCAACAGGACGAGAGGCAAAGGGCAGAAAACTTCTGATGCACAGAAGTTCCACCTCAGCATGAGGAAGAACATCTTTACTGTGCAGTGACTGCACATGGAACAGATCACTCAGAGAGGGTGTGGAGTCTCCCTCACTGGAAATATTCCAGAACCATCTGGACACAGTCCTGTGCAATGTGCTCCAGGATGACTCTGCCTGAGCAGGGAGCTTGAAGCAGGTGACCCGTTGTGGTACCTTCCAACCTGACCCATTCTGTGAGGAGGCAGAAGCAGACACACAGAAATGGTTTGGCATAAAAATGTGCATTTCTGCCTCATCTTGTTTCCTTTCCTCGTCTTGTTTACTTCAAGTACCAGAATTACTAAATTCTCTTTTCCTGGCACTGATTGACACAAGACAGTCCCATCTACTTTAAGATATGAATAAACCCCACAATTCAGGTGTTATTAATCTCACTCCCTTAAAATTTTCTTTTTACCTGCTAAGCCAGATGTCTTAGGTGATGAATGTACTGAAGCTCCTGAGATGTTCTTCTGGGGTTCTTTCATTTTATTGAAAAAAACTGTTTAGGAGGTTCTTTACTCCAGTAATTCAGAACCAGTGTCAGATCAGTTCTGGCTGGAGAATATGCACCAGAGGCACTAGTATTCAGGTGAAATGAGCCAAAACAACTGAATGAGAGACTAGTTAAGATGGATGCACGATGTAACATGTTTTGGGTTGATTCCTGTAGAATTCTAGGGCTTCTGTACTACATCTATAAAGTTCAAGAACTGGATATGAACCAGACCAACCCAAGCAGACAGAATTCATCTATCTAAACCTAAGATCATTTAATACCTTTATCTGTGCTGTTTACCTTTTCCTAGAAAACACTACTCATAGGAAAAACTTGCTAAGTCAACTCTGACAAAAATAGCTTATCAACATTACTTGCAGCATTACGCAAGGGACTCGTCATCGTATGCTCTGACAGATTATTTTAGAACTGGCTTTACCTAAACACCCAGAAGAACACTGTTTGACTCACTAGATGGTTTTATCTTATGCTTCCTACTACAAACACAACATGTTCACCTCTTTTTTTCACCATAACTGTTAGCTCTCTCATGCTGTAAGAACACAAAAGAAATGTTGTTCTAAACTGTGAAAAAAGAATTTCTCTAATACCATAAGGGTTGAAACATGATGTACTCCTTCACTGAAACTGAACTCTTTCAATGAAAACAGCCCCTGATTAATGACAACAACAAAAAAAAGCCACCTGAATGAAATGCTGGGGGTGTTTGTTTTGTTAATGTATAGTTTTATATTGGTTTTCAGACTTAAAGGCATCTAAGATCAGGTGTTACCAGAACCAGTGTAGTGAGACAGCTACAGTGGTGTTCTGCTTATTTAAGAAAACAAGCACCTTTAGTGGTAGAGATAACATTCAGCACACCTTTTTTTCCCCAGTATATGCATTTCCACATTGCAATGCATCATGCACAATTACTATTCAGGAAGCAATGAAGTAATGATCAATATGGTTACACCATCAAAAGATTATAGGAAAGCTTTAGTTACAACAGAATGGAGGAAAAAATAATTAAAGGTAATAATTCATGAAAGTTAAGTTCATTAAAGGCCACTGACATGCACATGGACATTACAGCTCCATAATATTTCTTTCCTTTTATGTAAGTTAGTCTATTTCACCTGGCAGGTCCTTGAGAACAAAATTTTCTCAGAAGACCCAACTACTGGTAGGATGATCACAACTGTTGTGTGGAAAATAATCACTGTTCATACACTCAAAGTAATTAGCAGTACTGCAGCCATGATATAAGTGATAATAACTTTTTTTAAGCCTCACATTCGTTAATATCTTGTTGTCAAAATACAAACTTTTTTTTTTTCCCTCACAGTCTTGATGTGCTCCCAACCAACACCAAACCTTTGTACATTTCAAAGCGCTTCTCCAAAGGCACATCTATTGAAGTGTACACACACAACCAGCACATCAGTTTCTGCCACAACTTTATTTTTTTAAAGGACAGACTGCTTGAAAACAAAAGGAAACCCATTTTTTACTTCCAGGGCCCTGTGAGGTCTAACGTGCAATGTGACAACCAGCTGGCCTCGGTCTGAAAGGGTTAAAAACAACAACCAAAAAAAATTAAACTACTTGTATTTCTCCAGCTTTAAAACCAATATATTGCCAGGTCTTCCTGCAGCCAGGGTACTGGATAATTTAGGCTAAAATAAATGTTTATTACAAAAAAGGGCGTTGATTTCTTGGCAGCGGTGAAAAGCAGGAGACACCCCTAGTGTCGACGTAAAATACTACAGGACTCCATACTGTATCTCCAGGTTAATTTTACGGCAGAACAGGGGAAATTTAAACCCGTCATGATTGGAAAAACAGAGCGGCTCTCGCACGCACACACACACACACACCTGGACACATACATCGCACTGCCGCAGCCTCAAACCCCGAGCACCCACGGTCTGTGAAGTGTCAGCTTTCCGCCCCAGCCCAGCCACAGCGCACATTATCCAGTCCATTGGGCTACGTGCATTACAGCTTTCCGGTCCGCACACAACACAGCACAGCGCTGCTGCTGCACCGGGGGCGGGGGGAGAACCCCGCGGAGCTGCGAAACAACCCCCGCACGGCAACGCTGCCGAAAGCGCCGGGCTTGCGCTTCCAAAAGCCTCCAGGGGCCCGACGGTGCCTCTGTGGAACGGACGAGGCGCAGCCCGGGCGACGCGAATCCCCCGGGCGGCGGGGAGGCGAGAGGGTGCCGCGGAAGGGAAGGGCCGAGCCCGGCAAGCACAGCCAAGGAGCTGGAGGGAGGAGGCGGAGAGCCGGCGGGGTTCCGTGGGTGGCGGAGGAGAGCGGGGGATGCGCCCGCCGCCGGGGGGAGCCGGGAAGGAAGCCCAGAGAGGCGCTCGCCCGCGGGAGGACGTGGACGGCCCGGGGGCGGGAGGAGCCGGGTCAGGGGCAGGGCAGCGCCGAGGCGGAGCGGTGGTGGGGCCGCGCGGGTGGGGGACCCGGCCCGGTCTGGAATATTCCGGCGGGGCGGGAGCGGGGAGGTGGGAAGAGCTAAGGAGGGGAAGGGAGGGAGGGTCCTCACCATGGCGGCGGGTGGGCGTCAGGCGTCTCCCCAGCAGATGAATCCGCCGACCCCGGCCTCGCTGTGCGTTGTCCGGCGTCGCCGCCGCCGTTGCCACTCCCAGTCCGCTGCCGATCCCGCTCCCGTCACTGCGGCAAAGGCTCCGCTGACCCGCGCACGGAGCGAGCGAGGGAGGGAGGGGGCGCGAGAGGCGCTGGCGCGGGGCGGAGGGGGCGGGGCT
>VYXD01005861.1:2285268-2307096 GCA_013397195.1 Hylia prasina
CGTGACGTCATCGGCGGGGTGGGGAGGTGGGAGAGCGCAAAATGGCGGTGCGGTGGTTGTGGATTGTCAGGGGGAAGAGGTTTGTGAGATTATTGGGTCCAGCAGTCAGGCCGGCATTGCCGCTGTAACCCTAACCTCCAAACCACTAAGCTGCATCGCCCAGCGCCAAATCCAAGAGCCTCTTAAACATCTCTAAGGGTTGGTGACTCCACCAGCTCCCTCAGCAGTCCATTTCAATGTATGACCCGCCAGACCAGTGAAAAAAACCCTTTTTTCTGCTATCTAATCCCAATCTCCCCTGTCGCAGTTTGAGGCTGTTTTCTCAGGTTCTCTCAGTGCAGGCAGACTAGAAGAGGCCGGACTCCAGTTGATTGGAGAGGGCCATGAGGTCCCCCCTGAGCCCCTTCCAGCCTAAGCTGCCCCAGATCCCTCAGCTGCTCATAAGCGATTTCTGGGGCTGCCAGAAGGTCCCTTTCAGTAGGCCTTTTGTGCTGAATGTTAACTACAAACCACTTTTTCTCCTTGCTACTAAACCAGGACTGATTCAGGGTGATGACATGGACTTTTTTCCCCCCCTTGTATGATTTGACAGATGAATGTGTGATCATTTTCACTGTGGCCACAGTGGGTGGCTTGAAAAGTCTCGAAAAGCACTCTGAGGATGCAGATTTCTTGACCTGTGCAGCAGATGTAAATACAAAAATACCTTCATAAACCCAAGATTTATTGCTACTACAGCTACTGGTGCTAGCAGTTGTTATCTTTGCTCCTTCAGGACTCTGCCCATGGAAAGGTTCCCTCAGGAAAACTGACAGAGCTTCTGGTTGTCTTGTTCTCCCAAACACCCTCTGATTAGGCAGATCTTCCTTAGCTATAACCTGTAAATATATTCTTATATACATAATTATTATGTATATATACGTATGTATTTTTATAAGCTGTGCTGCTGGAGCCCTTGCTGCTTGAGCTTCTGCATGTGACTTCAGCGTTCTGAAAAAGAGAAAAAAAAGAAAAAAATCCATGGAGGGAGAAAGCTCTGTGCAAGGAGGCATTTGGAAGTATGCCTTTGAGAGGTGGCTGCTCTCCCTATATTCTGGCTGTTATTTTCCTAAGGTTTTTAATGTTGTATTGCAAGAAGCAATCCAGGCTTGAAGCTGCATGGTAAAGAATCACAGAGATTTAGTGTTAGAAAGGATCTCTGGAGATCATCTGGTCCAACCCCCATATTTAACAGATTTTTAGAGTATGGTGTTTCAGTGCTGTTAATAGTTAATTATACAAAACTAAAGGATTTCTGCAGTGATGAGATAATCCTTTAAAGTGTATGCATGTATCTTTGTTGTCTCATGCCAGCTTTGTACCCTGCATAGTCTACCAAACAAAATTACTGAGCTGAATGCAAACTCAAATGAAAGATGTAGTCTCAGTAACTTCTTTGAGGCAAGATTTAGGGCAGTGCAACTGCTTGCATAAGTAAGGCTGACCCTCAGGGAGTGATCTCTATATATTGTGAAGTTTTAAGTAGGCCAGATGACACTTTTAAAAACCTCTGTAAAGGGTAAAATAAAATAGTTAATAAAGAAGATGTGATTCCACAAGTCTTTTGGTGTTTTTGCCTTTCTGTCCTCTCTCTGCTAAATGGGTTTGTTTTGGAGCACCGTGACACAGCAGATAACACTATAACAAATTGGGTGATGATGTGAAAATAATAATTACATATTGTTGTGTTAATGCTGCCAAAGAGAAGACTCGGTACCATGTTGATGTTGTTTTTCAGGCGTTTGTTACTTGGCTCACACTAGCTAGACACTTTGCCAGGGAAATGCAAATTAATTCTGCCAAGTTCAAGGTGAATGAGGAGCTAATTCACGGGGGAAGATTGGATTAATGCTTTAAAACCAGGTTAATATTTTAGGACCACAGCTGAGAGCATGAGCTTTCCAGTCTAAAATGGTAATATCCTCTCCCTTCAGCTCCTTCTGGAAGAGGAACTGCCTCATCACTGTTGCCCTATTAGTGGGAGTCTGAGCTGATCTAAGATTAGCAAGGTTACCTTTAGAGAAACCTGGAATCTTGAAATTCAATGCACAAATGCTAATAGAAATGGGAATCTCCCATAGGGCAGTCTGTTCAGAGACCTACATAAATGAAAAGTGACTGTGGAGCTCAAGAATAGATCAAAAGTTGTTCTGTTCTAGAAGACTGAAGCAAAACAGAAAATAAATGTGCAGTTTAGAAACTGTTAATGACTGATGAATGTCCTGTTCCCAAACTTGACGTGCAGCAAGGGGGAGGCTTGAGCAGGAAAACCAAGAGTGGGTCAGGGGGATTGCATGGAAAAGTCTGGCAAAAGTAACTAAGTGAAGGTGGTGGTGGTGAGTGAAACTGAATGGTGGTAATTTGCACCAGAAGAAAACAAAACAAGCGCTGAAACGTAAGTGTAAGGTTTGAGTTAATAACAAAGCAGCAAAACAGGCTGGTAAGAGCCTGGGCCTGGCCACAGTGGGAGGTTATGCATCAGAAAAGGGCCTGGGCCAGGGAAGGAATTTTCTGCCTATTTTTATGAATAGATGCAGATGATTATTATGTCTCTTCTTTTGAGGGGATAAAACCCTAATTGAGGGGATGTCTAGGAATAAAATATTCCTAGATTTCACTGAAAGCTACCATTAAAACTGACTGGCCTCTAGCCAAATAATAATAACTTGAGATCTCCAAGAAAAAAAAAGGACTCCGATGTAAAACAATCTTGCTATTTGCATCTCTGTCATTGCAGCTGTATCTTGCAGATGTAAATCTGGAGTAAAATCAGCTAAATTAAACTGAAGGAGGCTAGAATTTCTATTGAATAATGTAATGAGATTAAAATAAACAGAAATGAGGAACATAATACCTTATTTGTTACCTTTTTGAGTTCCAAGTAGACAGAGCCAAGAACTTAGGAAAATATAATTTTAATCTTGTAATGCAGTTATGTCACTGCTAATAGTTTTGAACCTCTAAATGCAGTACAAAGAAGAACTAGTGCACTTTCAATTCCCTTTTCTTTTGTTTAAATGTGTCCAAATTGCTTTTCTTTTGTACCTATCTTCTAAAAGAAGTTAAAAATGAAAGATGGTGTTTGTTAGTGTGTAAGTTGTGTGTAGTCTGTAGAAAAACCACGACTTGCATTTAACACTTTGCACTATGTTACCTGTATTTCTGACTAATATTTTTGCAAATATTGACCTGTGATTTTTTTTTTTAAGAGTACGTTTCAGACATTGCTTTGTAATTTTCTGCTGTCAGTAAAGCTCATCTGCAGCATAATTGCAACCATTCAAACAAGGATCATAACATCATGGAATCATTTGGATTGGAAGGGACCTTTAAGGGCCACTTAGTGTCCACATAGGGGACATCTTCAACTAGACCAGGTTTTTCAGGGCCTGGTCCATTCTGACCTTGAATATTCCCAGGGATGGGCCTTCCACCACCCCTCTGGAAGGTAAAACACCTACTCCAGTGTTTTACCACCCTCACAGTAAAAAAAAAAATCTGTCTCCATGTAAATGGAAACTGATTAAGCTACAGATAATAAATGTGTAAACTCTGTACCTGTTTGGGATCTTCAGTGTTATTAACCATTGTGATGTGGCTTGCACAGTGCTTGACCTATGGCCTGGAAAACAATTTCTGTGCTGCTGCTTATGTGTCTGGGCTCCAGCTCATTTTGCATCATGTTTCTTTGAAAGTGGTATTTGTGATGCCTTAACTGTCTCAAAGTTTTGAGGGTTTTTTAATATAGCATGTGTCTTTGATGTCCTGAGCATATCCTTCTTTGTCTTGCCTTGTGCTGGTCTTCATATAAACATTCCTGACTCACAAACCTTGCCGGATGCAATTCAGCATTCCCCTCTCTGTTAACCCAGGGTTAGGGCTGCCACCTAATTAAATAATCTTCTGTCCTGACCCTTAACAGGCTGTAAGCAGCTTTTCCCAGCAAGGCAGGTAAACTCCTGGGACAGTGCAATAAAGCTTGAAAATACACTGTTTTTAAGCGTGTTTGTGTATTCGTATGTAGTAATGTTTTATAAAAATCAATAAACTCCTATTCTTCTGTAATTCTGTAAAAGGAAGAAAGGAAAGCAACCTTTTATGAACTGGCTTTGAGAGAAAGTGCTTTCAGTTACAGTGGGCAAGGGAGGCTGTACTTTATCAGCAAAAGAGGAAGTCTTTTGAGATAGAAAGGAAAACTGTCCTTTCTCAGCATGTTTGAATTGCCCTGTTAGTGCAGGTCCTGAACTCTTAATATCTGTAAAACCAGTGCACCATATTGATTCATCGTTTCAATTGTAATAAAAGTATAATAAGCAAATCTAAAGATACAATACTGACTTGAACTGACAAATGTTGGAAGGATAATGTGCCTCTCATTGTATCTCTCTTACTCCTACATCTGTCTTTTCAGTTGAAAGAAATCGAAGGCAACCTGCCCTTATTTTCTCACATATTTGTGAGAGCATGTATAAATTGCCAAGACTTGGGAGGAAAGGGAGATGATACTTTTCAGATCCAGTAAGGCACAGCTGAGAAAATGTGATCTAATGGAAAATCTAATGATCTAATGAAAGACTCTAATGAAATGTGATCTAAGAAGAATGCTGTGGGGCACAGAAGCCTTGTGAAGCTGTAGGTAATAGGGTGAGTTTTAGTTACCCATTGGTTTATTTTGTGCCACTGTGGGATGCTGGGTTTCAAATTGCTAGAAGAGGTGCAGATGTACAGTTGTCTCTTGCATATGTGCATTTACTGAAACATTGTTAATGCTTCTGATCTGTGGATCTTGCTGCCCAAGGAGCTGTGAAACAATGACGTGACTGTAGGATTATTTCTTTTCAGCTCTTGTTTGTCATTAGCAGCCCCCAAGGACTTGAAGCCTCAAACTGAAAATCATTACAAGAAACTTTTTGATTTTTTCTTAACTGCATTAAGATGACTGGCCTTCTGATTCTTTAAACTTACTGCCAGTTCTGGCTAGGATGAGCTGGGGATAAAAATGCTTTCTTTGTCTTTGTTCCTGTGCCTATAATAATCATGTTACCAGATAAGCCTCTGCAGAAAAATATGGAAACAATTTGCAAGAAAGATTGAGACTAAAAGGTTGCATTTTTCTAGAGACTTTGCTGTTAGCATAATACTTTCATGTAGTGATTTTGTTTGCCTAGCAGCTTTTTAAGAATTCCTGATGGCCTCCAGCTGTAGCTGGGGTTGGTATAATTAGCTGCTATTTTTTCTGAAGACATTTGTTCTGTGGAGCTGTTATGGGCTGACTGCTCAAAGACCTTGCAACAAATGGAAGTAAGTGCTGGAATAGTGTTTGATTTTTTTTTTCCCCCACTTATGTACTTGTTTAGAACCTTTGCAAAGTTTTATTTATTTTGCTTAATTCTGCTAAAGGTGTATGTGTATCAGTCTGACTTGGGAAGTTCTTATCTTATCTGCAGTAACTGATTAAGGCTCTGGAGACTGGCCTGCACATGTTGTTAATGAGCTATTAATGTATGTAACTCCAATATTGTAGAAACAATCTCTTGAATTACTGTTTTATCGCTGGTCATGTGTTGGCTGGCTGGTTCAGGTTGGTCCAGTGCAGATTCTGAAGGTAATGACTCAGGCAGTAAAGTAAACCAATGATTTAATGGCAAAACAACAACCTGAACTGAAACTATGCCAAAAGGTCTTTATTTGTTGTCTTTCTTGGAGCAGAGAGAAAAGTAAGAAACTGCTGTGTTGCTGATCCTCTAACACTTTGAGCTGGGGACAAATTTTGAATACCAGTTAGTAACCTGACTATTTCAAAGCTAATCAGTGAACATGTTTTCCTGCGGAGTATGTGTTGTGGGGAGTTAATTAGTGCAAGGTTCTGTGTCTATTAACCTCTTGTCGTGGAGGACAAAAACAATGGCATTAACAAATGCTGTCTGTGGTGTGATATGTTAAATTGCATCTAGCTTAGTTGTGGATTTATTGTACAACTTTTACTGCCATGATCTCTGTGCTCATGTAATCTGTTTTCATTTGCAGTGCAGTCAGCAGTATGAAAAATTAAGCAGTGTGTTAGAGCCTTCAAGGAAAACATGATGCAGCATGATCACCTATATTAATGCAAATGTTTACAGCCCTTTAGCTGAGGCAATGACACCACACTAAGGGAGTCACCTGTGTGTGGAATTCTCTGCTTGGGGCTGCTGTTCCATGCAGAGACCCTTGAGAGTGCAGATTGAGGACTGTGTGGTTTGTCACTGAGAGAGTATAACCCCACCTGCCAGTAAGATATGTTGGCCACAGAATGGGATTTTTTTCTTTCCCGGGGAATTCAGAAAGTGATCTTCACCTTATCAGCAGTGCCTGTCTGTTGGTGTTTGGATCAACATTGCATCCCACCTTTTTCTTATCGTGGTAGTATTCAGGTATTTGGCACCTGAATAGAAATTCACCTCAGCTCTTTAGTGGTGTGGGGAAGTTTCAGTAGAAAGTGAAATTACACTCAAGCTGCTGGATGGGGATTCTGTGTTTTGTTCCCATAAAGCAGGTTTGGGTCCTGAATCTCAAGTGTTTAGACTTGCTGGGTTTTTTTATGCTTGCTCTTTGCACTTGTAACATGGTATGGTTAGCCAAGGAATTGTAAATAGGTTTGGCTTCCTGGCATCCTCTTCCCCCTTAGAGGCAAATGATAGACTGCAGGCAACAGACTGCAATGTTCGTGTGCCACTGAAGCTACTGGGAGCACTTGCCTTGCACTGAAGTTAAAGAATCTATTACAGGAATTAAAAATTGGCTGGAGTTGCTGTTAATCTCTGTTAATCTGAAGATTTTGAGTGATTTAAGTCTTTGGGCCTTCATCTCGCAGAAGACTGTCTAATTAAAAGGGGCACTTGCCAGGGATGGTGTGCAGCATGTTACTCTGGTACAGTGTTAAGTCATGGTGCTTCTGCCTCCTACTTATTTGGCAAAGTACCATCAAGTTTCTGGTGTGGAATTGATTTATAACTTCAGTAGATTTAATATCAGCTTCAGATCCATCAGGCTGTTTCTGAACTCTCCCACAAGAAAAAAATGGAAGTTTTCCTTTTCTGAAAGGACCTGCAATGTTTCCAGAGGAGATTTCAAAAGCCAGAATAAAGACATTTTCTCTTATTCTCCTATTGAGATTCCCTCCAGTTCTGTCTCCCTGCAGACAAAATGTATATACATAATGACAATGAGGTTCCTAAGAAAATACCATGAAATTTTGGGTGTCTTAGTCATACAGTGCTATTTTTCTTTCCTCTGACAATAGGGAATAACACTGCTCTCTGCAAATTGTACATATTATTTTGCAGCCTGCTTTGCATGCTGAAAACAATTTCAGATTTCACTGTAAAGTACCACTGCTGGAATTTTGCTGAAGCCCAAACAAATTTCCACTGGATGATAATATCCTTAAATGTACTGTCCCTAGTTTATGCAGCATCTATTATACAAGAGATACTCCAGGCTGTCCTCAATATGAAATCTAGTTTCAAAAAACCCACTTCTGTAAGCCTTGTCTGTGGCAGGAACAATAAGACCAGTAATGATTCTAATGTTTTTCAGCTGGTGGGGAATGCAGCAGAACATTTTGTGACTTTGGATCATGTGTTTATGCATAAATAACCAAAAAGAGGCTTAGGAGAACAGTGTCAGAAAAAAAATAGTGCAGATTATTAGTTATCAGGAAAGTACTAATGAGATGAGACTGTGTTGAAAAAAAAAGTAGTATCTTTTAAAGAACTTCAGCTTTGTCTTTTCCCATTCTGTTGAAGTTGTTGTATGACCCCTTCTGCAGATTTAGGAACAGCTGGTAAGCTTGCAGAGGAGACTTAATGCCCAGGAAAGTAAGGTATGCACTTGAACCTCACAATGCCATGAGACCTTTGTACTGCTTGTAAATCTCAGTATAAAAAAAAAAAAAATGGGAACTTGTTCAGTGTTGTAATAAGCATGTCATTAATGCTATGACTCCATGGGTTAGATCTGAAAAAGATGTACAGAAGTGTATCCAGTTCTGCTGGAGCTGCTGGGACCCAGTATTCCCAGGGGAAGTGCAGCCTGTGGATGAGACTCTGCTGCTGCTCTGACAAACCTTCCCAGTGAAATTGCAGTCAGTGTCTTTTTCCTGTTATAGCTCACACCTATTTTGGACTAGAAGAAACAACACTCCAGCGGCTTTTTGGTCAACATAATTTGCAGTTTTCTGGCTGACTTGTGCTCACAGGAGTATTTTGCTGCCTCCCCAGAGCTAAAAGTGTAGGATGTGTCTGGGAAATGTTTATGTTATGTCCCTCTTGCAAAAAGTAGCCATTCTGAGCAACACCATCATGGCACAGTGAGGCAACATGCTACTTCCTGATTCTGACATCCAGAGCAAAGAATAAACACAGGTTATCAATACTCCCTTGTGCTTCTGGATATGACCTCTCCAGCTCTAGCAGTACTTAAAGCAAGGCCTCAGGAGCAAGCAGCTGAAAGCTTTCATTCTGTGTCTGCATCTCTGGGATGGAAGGGACTATGAATGCCTCAGTACCAGGGAATATTATACATCCAGCCCTTTGCTGATCAAATGCAGCAGCAGTTAGCCCTGGATTTAGCTTAAGGTCAGGGAAGAGAGAAGGGATGCTGTTAGGGTGAAGGAGTAATCTGTAATCCTCTTGGTGGTGAAACCCAGTCTGCCTCTCCTGACCAGGTCAGTCTATATGGGTAGCACACCAGATATGCCCACATCTGGTACAGTGAGAAAATTTCTCTGGCCTGTATGAAGGATTCCACTTTTTCTCACACATGTAAATGAAGATCTGCATTTAATGTTGAACAACCTGCAGCCCTTCTTGTGTGGGCTGTTAGCTTTTTTTTAAGCACTGCTGTTCTGAGTGCAATAAATAGAGCGTATTTTAGATTAATTCTACAGAGAAATAATTTTCAGTATAACCTGGTTTTCAACACTCAAAAGCCTTTGGCTATACCCTAAAGCTGTTGCAAACCCTGGGAGGTAACAGCCTTTGAAAGAGCTGTGTGGAGTAAGCAGTGTTTTAAAAACAAAACAAAAAACTTCCTCGGATATGAGCTGTGTTGCTCTCGGAGCCTCCCAGTTCATGCAAATCTGAGTGACCCTGCAAATGGACTTTTTAAAGAGGAAATGCTGCTACATGATCAAGGTCCCTGAAGGTGCTAAAAAAGAGCAGTGAATGTATAAAGCTTGTGGTATTAAGCTAAAAAATCCATCACTGAAGCAGTCAGGACTCCCCTTTTAAGAGCACATGTTGTTTTTATAGTGTTCAATTATGTATCTAGTTTGTATAATCCTTAAAGAAGAACTAGCCTCACAGTGTAAGTCCTTTAGTTTATTGGACAGTACACATTTCACTGCTCAAATGGTTAATTTGTTAGTGGTGATGGTTGTTGATCTTGTTCTGAACATGTGGGTGTTCATTCTGCCTGAATGCATACATGTGTAGATGTGTGTTGTAGAATATGATGAAAGCTTAAATTACTCAGTTCTTGGCATCACAGTAGCCAGTTTAAGTATTTGCTCAAGATCTACATTCATGAGTAGCCAGCTTTGAGGCTTCTCCTGTGTATCTCATGACAGTTTTGGGATACTTACATTTTGAGAGAGTTTGGACTGGGGTAACTCTGTAGATAACTTCCAGTTAAGATATAAAACCAATTTCTGAAGAATTTCACTGGGAGTCTAGTTTCACTAGAGCAGTGAGGCTGAGCTGGAAGGCTGCTGCATCCCTGAGGAGGCCAGTGAAAAGCTGTTGCTGTGGGCAGCCCCTCTTGCCCACTCCCTTAGAGCTAATGTGTAGGCTCTGCAGCATCCTCAGTTGTCCCCAGGAGGTGTGTGGTCTTGTTCAGGAATAACACCTTGGTCAAATGTGTCCTCAGCTGTAGTAAAGTGCTCTGGCCTGCTGCTGTTGTGATGAAGACCAGAGAACAGGTCCAGACATTGTTATCTACACAATGCTTGCACCCTGTTATTTCTCTTCTGGTTTATGGGATCACTAAGCACTTGAGTATTAAGTTTCTTGTGGAGCTTGGGATGCCAAATCTTGATCATGACCACACTGTGATCAAACCACAGTGGTTTTTTGCAACAACTATGAACAAATCCATTACTTAAGCATCAGTGAGGTTGATAAGTGATAGTCCTGATGTCTAAGACAAGCATTCTAATGCACATGCTTTTCTAGATGTCATTTTGGGAACACCTCTACTAATACTCAGTTTACATTAATGAGCTGAAATAGAGGATTTTTAACAAGAGATTTCTCACTCATTTTCTGTCTGACCTTACACAGTAGGTATCTCAGGTGGACCTGTAGACTTTGGGCCCTCTTGGAATTGCAATAGGTGGAGGATTCAGAAATTCTTCTACAAATGCATAGTGCATTTATATGTGCTTTGTTACATATTTACATACTATAATCCATATTTAACTTACTGAAAAGTAAATTATATTCAAATACGGTATATTCAACCTTGCTTGACATGTCCAGCCCAAATACTTTTTTGTAGAGGAAAAATGGAAAGAACAAAAGGATTCTTAATGGCTTATAAAAGTTTCAAAATGCAATGTCATCGTCATTAGATAAACTTTTGCATCTGCATAGAAGAGATAAACACACCAGCTCACTAATGAAATTCCAGGTGTAAAAAGCAAGACAGATCTTAAAAGCTGCTCCTTTTTTGCCTTTTTTTTTTTGTGCTACAGCCTAAATTGACTGTTCTAGTAAAGTTATTCAGTTAAACTCTTTACTGTTTCATGTTTAAATGAAAACAGGGTCCTTAAGACTGTGTACCATAAAAGTTGGAAACAACTCAAAATATTAAAGGTATGATTAAAAAAAAAAAACAACTTTGAAATTACTTTGCTCCATAATAGTCAATTTATCAGGCTCTCAGCACAACCAATAGCTTTAGTGTCTGTGTTTGGGGATGTCTGGTTCCTTGCTATGGATTATCTTGTAAATGAATGTTTTATGAATTAATAGTAACACATGTTTTTAATGATAAAAGGACATTTAGTTTGACTTAATTATCTAGTTACTGCCTTTTGCAATAACACACTGCATCCTGCAGCTCAACCCTCAATTGAAACAAAGATAGCTTATATAAATATGTAACTGTTTATCACTTAAAACTCCCTTGATAGAAGATGCTAAAGCTGTAAACCTTGGTGTTTGAGAAGGTATTTTAAAATTTGGATGGTTTCTGAAGAGATAATCAGATTCTAAGCTGAGCTTCTTCCCTCAAATACCTGCATTGTCTTCAGTAATAAATTTGCATGCAAACTGGAGGAAGGCATTTGGCCTATTCTTAGAGCAAGTCAAAATTACATTCTGCTTCAGCATCAGCTGTACATCTTCCCTTTGAATTTTGTGTGTCAACAAGTGCAGGGCACTGAAGAAGCTCTTTGCCTTGAAGGAGCTTACAGCCCACATGTAAAGGATAACTAAATGCCATTCTATGAGTTTCTTAGGGTTAGGAACTCACTATTCCTTACCAGTAGGTTGTAGTGTTATATCTTAAGGCCATTTTATATCTTAAGTAATATGAGTAGTGCTCACATTTTAGGAGTGTATTTTCTTAATTTAAAAGAAACCCCAAGTTACATGTAACTATTGTGGCAAAGGGTTCCCCAAAACCCTGAGCAGAATATTCATCTTTGTGGCAGATGGTTCTACAGTAATTGCTGATTCATAGTCTTTTGAAAAAGGAAGTAAGCTACTCATGAGTTTATGGACTAAGCATTTTGATTAAATTAACTTGTTTATATCAGCATATTGCTTTTTCAGTAAGCTTAGAGTTAGAAAATACTGCTTATATTTTACAGGTAGGATTGACTTAATTTAGTGATTGCACAGAAGAAAAGGACTCATATATTAGTTTTTCATTCAGTAAGTATTTTTTAGGTTTTGTTAAACAAGAAGATCGTTTTATCATTCCTGTCTTTATTGAGCAAAACCCTAAAATGTTTAAAACCAAGCATTATTTTATTTTGTAGAGCATTTACAGTGTAGTTTTCAGAAGATATGGATTTCTCGTTGACTAGTTTTTCTTTTTAAAAAAAATTCTTGCTATAGATTTAATTATCATTATGTGGATGAATAGTACTGATTCTTAAGCTTCAAAATTTAAATTTGTTTTTACATCTTTTCCATTTAAAAAATATGGGTAGCTGCCTGTAAGAAGGACGGCTGCTTTCTTGAAGGGATAATTTAACTAATTATATATAAACATTTATTCCATGCTTATCACCATAGTAACTGGGGCCTCAAGTCAGTGTGCTTTGATGAGCAGGGTTGCAAATACTGTAGTGAGCCAAGGCCTGAACTTCTGTATGAAAATACAATTTCACATTTCACTGAGGCACAGCTAATCCCTGCTACACCTTTTTGACCTTGTGCCATTATTTGTGGTCCCAGGGCTGCAAGCATGGCAGAAACCTGGGAGTTAATGTGTCTGAGAATTAACCTCCCTGAAAATTAGTGTGCATCCAAGTCATCCTTCTGATCTGCTCAAGCATTGAATGGCCACTGGTGAGGCACTGGGGAGAGTCAGGGACCTGTGATTGTGATAAGTGTGCAGAGACAGCTACAAATGAAGCTGATTACAAAGCTGCTCTGGAAGCCACTTGTTTAGGGCCTCACTATGCTGCACCTGGGATTGTGGAAAAATTGTTGGGTTGGGATTTAATCTAGTTTAAGTGAGGAAATTATCTAACTGATATTAATTTTGAAGTGCTTTCTGTGACTTTGGAAGTATATCCCTGAGTCAAGTATCTACTCAGTGCTGTTTTGAGAATGGAAGATGCTATCAGGATTGATTTTTGATGTCTCTTCCCATGTGCTGACCTCTGATAACTGGCCACAGAATTTTATCAGAATGTTCCCTTCAGAGATTCTGTTACAATTAACTTAATTGCATCTCTTTATTTTCATCTTCTTTTTATCCGTACCTAGACAATTGCTGTCAGAGAAACCTCATCTTTTTACTTCAGCTTTCATTTTGACAGCAGTAAGGGCAGTACTATCTATTTCTGTAGCCTGTTTGTAAATAAATCTCAGATGTATTCATGTTTCAGATGCTCCCTCTATCTTATAAAATATAGTATGTGTTTTATAACCACAAAGCTTTAAAAACTCAGACTTTAAAACTCAAACTTTAAGACATTTCTCCTAAAAACTTGACGAAGGCTTTTAATTTTTATCTGCTACATTAACCAGGCCATCACTTTGACCCTTTAAAATTACACTGCCCTTTTATTTTCCAGTGCACTTTAGATCATCACTTCACCATCCAAGGTCCTGATCCCATGGAGACTCTCGCACTCGTTTAACAGTGCATGTTTCAAACAATACTACTGATTTATTACCCTTCATTTACTGTTACCTGATTTGAAGACAATTAATTCTGCAGTATTTGCAAGCAGAGAAATGATTTGCAGGTGTAGCAGAGCACAGCAGTTAATCACACTTGCAAACTGCAGTCTGAAGTGTGATATTGTATAGCCATTTATAGCCTGAGTTTTTCAGAGCTGTAACTCTGCTTTAGGCTTGGCTAACTTCCATGGCTGTTGTAGATTACATTTGCAATCAAGTTGTTGCCAAACTTCCACTCAGTGTTAAGGTCATGTTTACTACTGCGCAGCTGCATAGTGAAGAGTTGCAGTAAAAGCAAAATAAACTTAAGACTGTTTGAGGAGCAGCTTGCTATGGGATTAGAGAGCAAGTGGATATTGGGCAAAAGCTCAAATTGACCGTAGACCAAAGCAGAATATTTTTGGCAGCATTTACATTTTACTGTTTCATTATAGCTGATGTGTTCTTGACTGCAGCTCTAATAAAAACAACTTGTGCATGTTCCGAGTACTGTTTAAAAAGAACATAGATGTAAGAAGACTGGAGTCTGCAGCTCTCCATATGTGGTTTTGGAATGGTGCAGAGTTTTCATCTATTAGCCAGAGTGAGGAGCCTCCTAAAAAGCCCATGCACATTAAATTTCTGGCACTGCTCATGACAGGAATGCTGTTGGAACACTTGAGGACTCCCTTTTCCAGGGAATGGCTACAAAAGCTAAATGTGGTCCTCCCAGATGAGAGTTAAAAGTATTCTACAAATAAGCTGCATTATAGCTTTTCTTATGACTTAACTGTTCTGGATAAGACAGCCACACCCATATCCCCCTTTTTTGTTTTAAAATCTCCTAGATAGATGCATTTTTGCTGTTGAGAATGCCAGTAACTCTTTGAGCTTTAAAAAAAACCCCAAAACCTTGGCTGGGGAAGGACTATTACTGCCACTGACATTTTGACAAGCCTTTTTTAGATAGCTTTAAATGACGAGGTACTTGCAGTGATGATCAGCTGCATTTGACAAGCAAAATTCTCCAAAATACTAAGTTTTCTGTGTGAAAACAGACCATAGAGCAGAGGAGAAGGATTTTTGTATTATCCTTACGTGAGGAAAGAGAGAGGCTTATATCTTTTGTTAAACACCAAAAATCCATAGAGGACAAACACCTTATTGTCCTACTTGTGTAAAAGCTTCAGCTGGAATTCTCAACTTTTTAAAGACCAGTCAATCAAATATAGAATATTAGTGTGCAGGAAACCAAATTTCTTTATTTCTGATACTCTAAACATGTATTTTTTTTTCCCCTTTTCTGAAAAGTTGATTTTGAAACTGGTATTGGGTATGATCATGCTGGCTTTGTGAGGTATTGCAAATACAAGTGCAGAGGTTCACAGAACACTATTAGAACTGGAGATGTAATTGAGGTTTGGCCTCAGTCATTACAGGTTGTGTGCTCTCAAATCTCAGTGAACCTGGGTGGGGTCTGAAACCTTTTTCTCATACCTGGAGTCAGTTCTTTTTTCTACTGTCAATTTTTGCTGATCTGTTTTTGTTTTACTAGTATTTCTCTTTATAGACATGGTTAAAACTAATTTGGAATAATTCTTATTGTGGTGGCTTTACCCTGGCTGAACACCAGGTGCCCACCAAAGCTCTATTACAGCCCTCCTCAGCTGGACAAGGGAGAGAAAAATAAAACCAAAGGCTCATGGGTTGAGATAAAGGCAGAAAGAGATCACTCACCAGTTACTGCCATGGGGAAAAAGACTCAGCTTGGGGAAAACAATTTAATTTATTACCAATTAAATCAGAGTGGGATGATGAGAAATAAAAAAATCTTAAAACACCTTCCCACACACACTCCCTTTTTCCAGGCTTAACTTTACTCACAAATTCCCAAGCTGCAGGCACTTTTGCAGTCTCCTGCTCTTGTTTGTTGTACTCAAATTTTTGAAAGTAAGACCAGTTTTGTGTCCATTGCTATTTCACAGCTAGAAATTACTCAGAAATGGCAGTGCATCACATGGACTGGTTTAACTCTCTTTCACCAGACAGGCCAAATGCCTTACAGAAAGCCATTTTGGGGTTGTAAAACTTTTAAAATGATTTAATGACTTTGGTAATGCTGGGTGTTTGTTGCAATAATATCCAAGGATCATACCAGGAATATTTCATGTTCCATGGGAGTGAGCTTCCAAAACAACGTGTTGACTTGCTTCTGAGCTGGAGGCACTGTAGTTGCCCAAGTTCAGGTTTCACCTTCGCACAGAAATCCAACTGAAGCAGAAGAGTCCTCCTAACCCTTCTGCTTTTCTGTGCTTGTTTCTCATGTTTGTTTTGCCAGGCACTCGTGTCCTCTGGAGACCTCAGCTCAACTCTCCAGTCAAAATCCTGCTGTGCCTCCTATGCAAGGGTAGCACAAAAAGAAACCATAAAGATAAAAGGTCTGGGACACATTAATGTTCAGGTTTAAGCAGATATGTGGTTTAGGAAGGATTGTTCCCTACGGTTTATTTTCACTAATTTGGCATAAGAATGGGTTGAGGCCAATAAAACCTTAAAGAGACAAATGATTATTTTAACCCTTCATCTTGTTAGAAAGTAAACTTGGCATGAAAACAATCACATTGTTTATCACTTATGTCTATGAGGTTTAATAATTTTCCAGGTATGATAGAGGTAAGTAGTTCATATAATTTTACTTAGTTAGATGCAGTCTTAATTATGAAATACTACTTACAGAGCTCTTTAAATCAAAACAGGTTTTTGCAGAAAAAAATTTTGTCACAGAATTTCTCGATCAAACTAATAAAGCATCCCAAAATTCCAATTAACTCTTCATGTGTATATATTTCATTTTCACTAGATATGCTTGAAAATGAAAAAGTTTTTTTGGTTAAGGTTTTAATTGGCATGTGTTTTTCCAGTCTTTATTTGAAAAGTAATTTTTGAAGGATCTTTAGTATTAGGTAATGCTTTAATAACAAGAGACAATTTTCCTTTTTCAGAATGCTCCAAATTTTTTGTTTCTTACAGCTTCTAATGTTCTTTTTCTCAAGTCAAGTAAAGCAGGTAGATGCTTAGCAGCTCTGAAAATCAAACTATATATCTGTGTATCTAGGTTTGGTTAAAACATTGTGGCTCAGTTTATAATATTGGAACTGAAGTGAAACCAAGTAATTCTTGTTTCTCAGATGAGTTCTAGTGAGCTACATTACATTTGCCTTCTTATCTTAAATTTGACTCCAGAATTTTGTGTTTCTCAGTTTCAAGTTGTAAGACAGTGATTGTTTTCAGAATCTTTAAAAATGCTGTAATTTCTTTTCAAATGCAGAAAAAAACAAACAAAAAAACCCCCAAAAATTAACCCCCCTACTTAATAGAACAGAAGTCAGAACAAGTATGATTATTGACATGATGTCATTTCAAGTGACTACAAGTCCTAACAGGAAACTTGATGTCAAGTTCCCTTTAAATCCTTGCACTCCCAGTAAGTCAAATGAGTGCTGATACACAGTGTCCCTCAGTAAAGATTTTTACTGGACCTAAGGAGATTTTCCAAGATGATCTTGGCTACCTTTCAAAAAGCATCTCTGAGGATGCTTTTTAATCTGCTTTCTATGCCCGAGCTTTATCTGTCTTCACACTGAACTTTGAAAGGACTCTTTGGACATTTCATTGTATAAAACATCAGCAACAGCTGTAATTATGATGAAAAAAAAAAAGGGGACAGCTAAGGTGGCTTTACACAGCTCTCCCTTTTCCCTCTGGGACTTATTAGTGTTAAACAAACAAGATTTTTGTTGCCTTGCAGTCTTTTTTCAAACTATGCTATCTGGCCTGTATTGTTTCATTATTATTATTATTATTATATTTATATTTATATTTTCTCTATAGTATGATAATTTTGCAGGGTTAATTACTTGTGAAAAGGAACAGTTTTGTTCTGAAAAGTTGCCNTTTCTCTATAGCATGATAATTTTGCAGGGTTAATTACTTGTGAAAGGGAACAGTTTTGTTCTGAAAAGTTGCCCCGTGCATAGCGTATGATTTGATGTGGTCTGTAGATTGCAGGTATTTTAGGTAAGGCTTTGATTAATGAAAATTTGACACTACAAAGTCATCAATCAGAGCTGGCTTTTCTCACTTGACATTTAGCCTTCTGTGGAGCTGACCATGGCTTGCAGCTGCATCTGTTTTTACTAGGTGTTGATTATGTGTAAGCCAAAACACAGCCTGCATGATTATACCATAGTTGGTTTTGAACAAGTGAGCTGTATTTCAAGACAAGGAAGATTTGTAATATTTTTTTTCACTTACAATTTTAATAGGAGGAAGGGGTTGTAAGCAGCATGGAAGACCTTTGGAGCAGAAGTTGTATTTTGTCTAATCCTTTCTACCTCATTTTGCTCCACAGGGCTTTGATCTGGGATTAGATCTGTGTGTACAGATCTCTGTGTGTATATATGTATATATAAAAATTGCTTATTGTTGCAGAATGGTTTCTTGAAGTTCCTGCAAACCTGGGAACAGGGTGAGTAGGGTGTCTCTAGTCATCTTTGTGTGCAAACCCATAATACACTCTTCAACACAGAAAATTAAGCTCAGGTTTATTACCTATCACATGCACAATATGTATCCCCTGATATTTTGAAGCCACTACTACAACAGGCCTGGAGGGCTCCTTGTCCCCTTTGTGTGCTTGTGTTATTCCCACTGTCAATGAAGGGAGTTAGTTATACACATCAGGAGGAGGATTTACCCACTGGACTAAACTTAGACAGCAGGGAATACAAAATTCTCTCTTCTCTAAAACTGGACAGTTTAAGCATCACTCTTACTTCTGCATTTTGTGGGGGGTTTTTTATTTTTTTCCCCCTATGGAAACAGTTTGTGGAAGTAGCAGCTGGGAAATGTGATGATAACACAGTGTTACCTTGATGGAAATTGCAGCTCAGAGCTGTGGGTCAAGTGTGGCACAGAATCCTGAATGATCAAGTGAGCTGTTTTTCTGGGAAAAAAAAAAAAGTAGTCATTAAGGTTGACCCTGGTAAAAGCTGACTGTCCCATACTGGCTTAATAAATAGTTGACCAAAGAGGAGATTCCTTCTTCTTGTGTTATGTATTTTCAATTATTCAAATATTAATTTCGAGTTTTTAGGCCAGATGTTAAGCTCTACTTATTATTGCAATTTATTGTTCCTCTTATACTACTACCTGGGTAGCTGATACCTTCAGCCACAGAAGTGACATTTATATACATCAGATATATCTGCACATAAATAGTGTTGGACTTGATGTGCTCAGGTTTTTCCACTGTGTAAGTAATTGCATTAGGGGATAGTAATAATGGGACGTAAACAAGGGTGCAAGAATGGTTTCGCTTATAAATGCTTGATCTTTCATTTTGTGAGCTTTTTTCCCCCCCTGTTTTTGAATCTTCTTTGGTAATCCTGTGTGGAAGCTGTCAGGCGTGGGGCACTCCGGCGTGTTTAGAGCTCCTACACGTTTCCAAATCGAGAGCTGCGAGAGAGTGTGATCTTAGCAAGAGAAAAGCTCCCTCCTGTGGAAGAGATGAACCTCTCTTTTAAATTAGCAGGGAAAAGGGCTACAAGGACCCGGGGACTTTGCAAACACTGGAATGCAAAACCTTGCTCCCTGATACTTTTTTCTCAGAGTAAATTTTTCATGTTTTGTCTCTCTTATTTCTAGAACTGTATCTCAGTTATAACTGTTTGCTGTGTGTAAGTAAAACTGGATTGTTTAAATAATACAATGGGGCCACAGTGGACTCTGCAGTGTTAAAGGCATCTAAAGCAGCTGATATTTTTACAAATTTTGCTTTCTATAGCTCTTGCTGAAAAGCCTGAGTATTTGGGGCATTTCTGTGAATTCGAGTTTGTAAAGCTTACTTTTAAAAAAAAAATTTTTCTTTTTCTTTTTCTTTTTTTTTAAGTTTGATAATCTGCATATCTTGAAGATCTGTATTAAAATGATTTTGAACCTTCCTTGGTAGAAGGTTCTGCCGAGCTCAAAGCCCTGTGTGACTTGGAAAATAAAGCTGCAGAGAAAGCATAAAGATGAAATTGTGATGGAGCTGCTGGAATTAGAACTTGATATCAAATTCCTGCTAGAAACAGTATTTTTACCTTTGAGCTGAACATGATTCATGCTTGTGATCTGAAGGTGGAAGGCTCTAGCTCATTAGCACATTAACAAAACCCTGAGGCATTTACTTCCATAAATGCTAATGTTATTCCCCTGAGAATGAAGCACTTTTGGGGAGGGGGGAGATGGATCTCTAGTGTTCCAATTCATTGCCAGCTAATTCCAATTCATTGCCAGCTAAAGAGGACTGAGGCAGCACCGAATGCTCTGACCCACTGCAAAAAAAAAAAATGCTGTGTTGGGATCCTGTCTCTTTGCCAAATGGTGAATTATCATCTTGTTCAGAGATTGCTGGAGCATAACTTTGGTTGCAAAGGCATGAGATGAGCAATGGTATGTAACGGTGAAGTGAGATTTGGTTCTGTCTTTAGAAATGTTATAGTGTACCTGCTTATTTTGATAGAAGTGTTTTGAAGCAGGGAGTGGTTGCTCTGTTAAGGTGGTATTCATGAGAACTGTGAAAGGTCTTTTACAGCCTAAACAATTCTACGGTTCTGTATTTCCTTTTAGTAGCTCCATCTGCTGATTGGCTGGAGTATTTCTGCTGCTTTCTTCCCTCCGGCAATTTTTGTCTCGTTTCTGAAGAAATCGAAGCTTGTGTCGAGCACACTTGGTCTTGCTCTTCTCCTTCCACTGCACCCCAGTATGGAAAGTTTTTTATGAAAATAAAAAGTGGGGCTGAGGGCCCCCACTGAGTTGCTTTAATTTTATGAAATTACAAATCTGAACACAATACACCAGATGAAATTAGTGTCCATAATGATAGAGGAGCTGCATCATGAGTTGAGCTGTAATCCACGGGAGATAGACAAGAAATTAATCTCTGTAAGTCCCATGGCTCATCATGATACACTGAGAGAATGAAAGTAAAATAAAAGTTTTACTGTTTTTAGTTTTCACATGGCAGTGATTTCTGCAAAGTGACTGTGACCTGGAAGAAATGGCTTTAAGTCTTTGAATCCTCAGCAGTTAATTTTCTTTTACTGGAGCTGTGGGAATTGAAATAATGATAAAAATACAGAGGAGAAAACTTACCAGAGCTGGACATTTGACTGGAATGATGAATAATTTGCACCTGCTCACTTTAAATGAAGTCTTGTTTGAAAACTTGTAGACTATGGCTGAAACAATTTCAGAGATGTGTTCTGGTGGTTTTGAAGTAATTTAAAGCACTGGCTTCTATTTCAGATTACACTAAAGCCTTGTCCTTTTTCCAGGAATTCTGCATTAAAGGGGCTAAACAACAGGTAACTCAGCGCTGGTCTGAGATTTGACAGCCTACTTTTTTTTCACTGCCTCCTCAAGACCATTGTCTCATTTAATTTTTCATTTCTATGAGATTTTAATAAAAGGTAAGGAGAAGACAGGCTGAAACTGATTCCACCCTTTTTTCTCCCCAGTTGAAATTCTTTGCTGTAGCCACTTACTCCAGAGCCTTCAAGGAGAACAAGATTGAACAGAAAATGCTGAGAGAAGAGAAAGGCTTTTCTGTCTCTCCATCATGGTTGACAGATGAGAGAGGGGATGTAGATAAACAGTGACAGGATGTGAAACCTGAGATTAGTATGAAATTAGTATGAAAGTTTGAGATTAGTATGAAATCTGTGGCAAGTTATTGACACTGAGCTTAGTGAGCCAGAAGCTCAAAGCTACGTACCAATAAAAACCACGGGGAGCTCAGTAGGAGATTTTTGAGTTTAGGAACAGTCTTTCTAGCAGAACTGAGAAGAACTATTAGAGGTGACTGAGATGGAGACTACCAAAAGAGATTTTTGGGGAGTTCTCTGCCATTGTTATACTTTCATATGGAGACTGCTAGTGACTGTTTCCCTGTGCCTGTGGGTCACAAGCACATCCTGAGAGTCTTCTGCCTCCTTCTTGTACCATGACTCCAAGCCCATGCCCCTCCAATGTTTTCCCTTTAGATATCTGGACAGAAGCTGGTGTGGCAGATAAGGCATGGTTCCTCATGGATTTGTAGAATGGAGTATAAGGACAGAATTGTGTATTTTGCTGTCCTCGTCATGGTTCTCCAAGAATAAAGGCTATAGGCAGTCTGCAGGGTGGCAAATAATCTCCCTTTCTTGAGCTGTTTGGATCACCTCTCAGTTCTGGAGCTAAGTATATGGCAGCATTCCTTTTTTGCTTGCTTATTTGTGTTTCAGGGCTGCTGCTGGCATTGCAGGGCTGAAGCAAAAGGAAGTAAAAATGGATAGCTGCTTTTACTAAAAAAAAAAAAAAA
>VYXD01005861.1:2317617-2346999 GCA_013397195.1 Hylia prasina
CGGGAACAGCTGGCCAGGGACCCAGAAACGCGGCCACCGAAGTAAAAGGGCGGGGAGGCAGAAATCACGGAAACCCCGCGCTGTCAGCCTGCCAGGAAAAAACATTAAACGTCTAAAAATAAAGCAGCGGAGAGGGAGGGGAGGGCCGGGGGAGCCGCCCTGAGGAGGACGGCCTCACTTACGTGGCCTGGACGGTGCCGGGTCGGAGGGACACCTCGATCTTGTACTTGGCCCCCGTCAGCAGCTTGATGGTGCGGTTCTGGCCGAAGCGCTGCCCGTCCACCTTGAAATACACGGCCCCGTCGTTGGGCTGGATTTTGAGGGAGACGCTGATTTTCACGAGGCCGGGGATGNCTCCCCCTGCAAACTGAGCAAACCACCCAAAGAATGCTGTGGAAATCTGCCTGCTGCTCTTCATGCCTTCAGGCAGCTCTGCTGCCTTGTGGGCTGGAGCTTTTGTCACCTCACTTTGGGGCTATGGAGCCTCTCTTTAAGTCTGGAGTGGGCAGCCACTTAAATATGAACTTAGGTTTGTGCATGCAGATAGTGGAAACATATGGGAAAAGAGAGAAGACAGCCTTGGGTGTCTTCCTGCTGAAGGTGACAGAAGGGGAGAGCAGTCACCCCTTGTGCTTGGGCCATGCTCTGTGCCAAAAAAAATGGTGCTGCCAGGCAAGATCCCTGTATGCCCAGGGATTGGATTTGTAGCCAAGAACCCCAGTGGGAGCTGCCTGATATATAAAGTATGTCCTATAGAAGGGGTGGGAGGTTCAGCTCACAGTTCTGTCTGCTGCAGCACCCTAAAGGGTTTAGCAGGTCTCTAGAAAACCTCCGACTTCTTCCTGGCCCTTGCTGTTTCCTTGGGAGAGAAGGCAGCAGGACTTGTATTTTCCAGCTATGTTCTGGCCAGCAACCTTACTGCCACCAAGCAAAGAGGAAGGCAGCAGCTGTGATCAGACTTTGCCCTGGAACGTTTCACCACACTCTGGGAGTCAAGCCCCTGCTGCCCTCCCTTGTCCTCCCGTGCCAGACTTGCAGAGCCACGTACCTGCATGTTGACTTGGATGGGCTGTCTCTCCCCGCTTTTGGTATGGGGCACCCCTTCTGTGTCGTAGATCCCCGTGTAAGAGGCCACTTGTGCATCCCGTGATTTTTCCTCCAGTGGGACATTGACACCGCCGATGCCCATGGTCCTACCAAAAGACAGGATCCAGCCTTTCAGCCCTGAATTCCCTCTTCCTTGGCAGTTTGGAGCCAGCACGTGGGGTTTTGCAGCCTGGTAGCCTCTGTGCTGGGGAAAAGCTTCAGGGATTCTGACAGACCTGCATGTGCTGCTGACTCATTGGGGCTCCTGAAATATGTCAGGGCTCTGCAGTCACCCAGGGAAGGAGCAGCAAGGAGAGGCAGGCGGGATCTGATTTCGAATGGACAGGGTGAGGTTATTCGAATCTGCTGCGGGGCCGCCCCTCCACGCATTGCCGGTTCCCCGTCTGGTCCCTGTCCCTGCTTTGCCACGCCGCAGCGAGGCTTGGGCACTGTGTAGGAGGGGCTTCTTCCTCCAGCGAAAACCGCGGGGAAGGAGGGAGAAAAGGAGCTGGGCTTGACAAAGCTCCGGGAGAAGGTGGGGAGGGAGAGGGAAGGCAGCGACTCCCAAACGCGGCATCCCCCCGAGCCAGCCAGGCGGGAGCGCCGGGAACAGCTGGCCAGGGACCCAGAAACGCGGCCACCGAAGTAAAAGGGCGGGGAGGAAGAAATCACGGAAACCCCGCGCTGTCAGCCTGCCAGGAAAAAACATTAAACGTCTANGCGTGCAGCCTGCCAGGAAAAAACATTAAACGTCTAAAAATAAAGCAGCGGAGAGGGAGGGGAGGGCCGGGGGAGCCGCCCTGAGGAGGACGGCCTCACTTACGTGGCCTGGACGGTGCCGGGTCGGAGGGACACCTCGATCTTGTACTTGGCCCCGGTCAGCAGCTTGATGGTGCGGTTCTGGCCGAAGCGCTGCCCGTCCACCTTGAAATACACGGCCCCGTCGTTGGGCTGGATTTTGAGGGAGACGCTGATTTTCACGAGGCCGGGGATGTCGCCCATCGCTTGCGGCCGGGGGGGCCTGCGGGCTCTGCGCGCGTCTCGCCCCCTCCGAGGAAAGGCGGCTGGCCGGGAGCGAGGGAGAGGAAGAGGAGGACGGAGAAGGAAGAGGAGGGGCTGCCGGATCCCAGCCGGGCCAGCCCTTCCCAAAAGCAGCGGATGAGATACTTGATTATTTATTTTCCCTCCCACTAATCGCGGCGTAGCATCTGGGCGTTTGATGTCTTTCCCCCCCTTCTTCTTCCCCCCGCCTCCTCTTCATCACCCCGCCCNCACCCCCCGATCCCCTCACCTGGGGGAGCTCCCCCAAAGCACCCCCCGATTCCCCACCCGGGAAACGCCTCCCGAGGGCTGATGGAGCCCTCTGGGCTGGGCTGAAACATCTGTGCGGCGGCACGGAGGAGCCAGAGCTGCCCGAGAGAGAGAGAGGGGAGGGCGGGCAGCAAAGCCGTGGTTTTCTGGCTCTTCTCTCTCCCGGTGCAGCGAAAGGTTTTGTTGAGTCACCATGGGCTGAGGGTCGCTTTCTTGACTGTCAGAGTCACCATGCCTGGGCTGAGGGTCGCTGTCTTGCTCCCTGAGGTCAGCAGTCAACATCAGCAGGCTAAGGTTTCTCTTGGGATTATTTTAATCACTTCATTGCAATCCTCTTATTTAAATAGAAAATACCCCATACACTGTAATTGCACTGTAACATCGGAATCTCACGTCTTAAAGTCTAATACTACTCCTTACACATGGCTGGTGCTGTTTGTTCAAGAACAAAGATCTTTGAACAATGTACCGTAATTCAACTCTCAGCTGTATGATTCCCATCTAACAGAGATTACTTTTAACCTAGGTAGGTTTGTGCCTCTTTTCCATTATTTTTTACTTGTTTTTGTTTGCTGTTAAAACTGTAGCATCCTTAGGTCTGACACAAGCTTTGGGCCACGAATATATTTTTTGCTTGGACATCATGGCAGAGTTAATTGATTTGTTAGGAGAATTTCATAGGTCCATGTTGCACTAGACCTAACCTGTTCTTTGGTTTTCTAAGGCTAGGATGTACATGTGGTGGTCTAATGTAAACTAAGCCAAATGGTAGATACAGCATTGCCCAGCTGCATTTCATCATGCATGCAAGTTATTCAGTGATTTAATTTAATTACGAACTTTAAGCAAAATAATACATTCTGCTGAAAATCTCCAGAAAAAAATCTCCAAAACCCCAAGAATCCTACTGGATATCCCTTGCTTCAGGTTCCAGCTCAACACAGGCTTCACAATGTGTTCAGCCATTCAGGTTTCCACAGATATAGGGGCTGAATGTGATCCCTGCCTCTCATAACTATGTATCTCTGCAAAAATATTAAACAAACAAAAACAAAAACAAACAAATCACACCCTCTCCCAGTGCATTTCTCCTTATCTCTTTTCCTCCCTGCAAGAGCAATCTCATTTTGCATTGCATTCAGCAGAAACTGCTACACTTTGTGGCTTGTTGGAAGTTTTTCCTGCAGTAATTCCCCCTTCTGTAAGTTTAAATGTAATTCAGTATGAAATCCCAGAGGCCTAACCTGTGGGGAATCTGGCAGTACCACTTAAAGTGGTGTGTGAGGAGTAGTGGCCATTGCCAGGGATCAGGTTTACTTGCTTCATGGGCCAGACATATCATGTTGTAGTAAATTGTGTGTAGCTGAAGACATTGATTGCAATTAGCTTCCCAAGTACATGAGAGGTCAGATCTATAACGAGGGCTTTTTTCCCTTATTATTTCTGCCTGAATGATTATCTTTCTATGGACACAGTTCGCACTGGGACTTTATCCCTGACCAGTACTGGGCAAACGTGAGGGAAAACTAAAAAAGCATCACATTATGGAAAGTGTATGCATAGTAACTGTCTTGCCATATGCAAGTGCAACATGGTGAGAGCAGAACATTTATGAAGAAAAGGTTCTTTATTTAGGCAATGACCTTCTTTTGATTGATCTGCCACTGACATATCCAGCCATGGGTGCCCTTGACCTTGCCCTGCATGTTAAATACATGGCTTGACCTTACCCCCTCTGGATGGATGTGCTTGATGCTGTGGGAATCCTGCCTGGAGAAACCCAGGCCCTTCCAGCCCTCGTGGGGATTTTCTGTGGGTCCCAGATGTCAGGCTGCTGCATTACCTGATGTTTATTGCTTGATAGGTAGGGAGCAAAATACCTGAAGGAAGAAGGAGTTGGTGAGGTTTTTCCAGGAGCACAGAGTAAACCTGCTGATATTTACAAGATTCAAAGCCAAATGAATCATCATAGACTTAACACAAAGTCCTATTTCTCCTACGCCACAGCAGCAATTTCCTTCTGGGAGCAAAAAGATGAAGTTGTGTCAATTCCTCCATCCTCTACACATATATTTGGGCTATAATATTTAATGTCTTTGTAAACTGCAAAACAGTTTTTCTGGGTTTTGTCTGTTTGTTTTGGTGGGGGGGTTGTTTGGTTTTGCGTGTGTGTGTCTGTTTCAGTTTGGTTTTCTTCAGTCCTTCAAATCTACTTTTCATTCCCCTGGCAGCTGAGGATTCCCAGTCTGTTGTGTGGAGTCAGCAAGGTACTTTCAGCTAATTCCCTTCCCTTGGGGAAGGAGGATTGGAGCACTCACCTATGCCCTGGCAAATGCCTCGGTGCTTTCAAAGTGGTGAGTCTGCTGTAGCCAGCAGTTCTGTACCTCTTTTTCTTGCAAAGGCTGTGAAAGTCTCACACATCCTACAAGATGTGTGAGTCACATCCTCCAGCACCTCTTTCTTGTGCATTGACCTTCCCTGCTGCATCAACATAACCTGCATGTATCACTGGTGGGGAACTACTGCAGGGGAGAGGTGAGGGTGGATGTATTCAATGAAAGCTAAGAGATAACATGGAGATGAACCATGACCAGTGCTTTATGCTGGTCTAATATCTAAAAAACATTCTGGAGAAATGTGTTTGGTCGCTGGATTGCATCTAAATATGATCTCTCAAGGCATTATAATATGTCAACTTCATAAGCTTTCAAGTATTAACATTTATGCAGACCTTCTCACTAAAGTATTAAAATTCACTAATGCATTTTCTCACTGCTGCAAAGCTCAGCAATCATTAAATATGTAAAATGTACCTTGAGGCACAACAAGATGGTTCATTTAAGATGGCCAAACCACAACATTTAGATTCTAAGGTGACATGTAATGCCTGTATTAGCCTTTTTATGCTTGCCCCTCTTTGATTAATTTCTTAACACAGTGCTAAATTTGGAAATGCTGTGGGTTTGAGTTTATTTTTAAGAAGGACATACAAAGCCACAATCTCTCGTGCTCTAAACATAGCCATATGTTTGATTCTGTATGGAGGGAATTGTGCAAAGACTTGCACCTGCCAGCTCTCAAGTTAATACTTTGATTCTTTTGAGCCCTCTGCCTCTGTGTAGAAATGAGAATTTTTTTTTTTACTGAAACATCAGCTGGACAGTCTTTATCCTGTTTGGAAATAATTTCTGTGTATCATTTTCCCCATACAGACAATCATTTTGAACATATAACATTTGTTATAATTTCCCCTGCAAATGCAGCTTGATTTGCTGTAGTGACACATATTTATGGACAGGTCATGTGTTTTGTTGCAGATGAGGTGGGCTTATGGCATTTACAGTGCAGCAAACATGTTAGAACTATCTCTGCAAGGGCTTGTGGAGCAGTGAAGCTGGTGTAACAGACTCTTGCTTTCCTTTCAGCTGCTGCATGGTTCCAGTTTTTGGTATAAATACTTCTTAGTCCCTCAGGTAGACCTCTTGCTCTGATAAATGTGGTTGATCATTTCTTTTTTGATTGCAGGAGCTCATATTCTGAAGTAGCAGAAATAAAGCACAATTTTCAGAAGGAATACAGCAGCAAGTTCTCCTGCAGAAGAACAGTAAACTGAGCTAAGATATTCAGCTCTGCTGCAGACTGTGATAGTGTGACAAATTCTGCTCATCTGACACCATGCACCTTTACCTACCTGAGACAGAAATGGAGAGGACATAGTAAGTTATAGCAGATTTCCACATGGCAGGTTATCTTCCCTTTCTGACAAAGCTCCGTCTCCCCTTTGTGGAGAGGTAAAATAAACACAGCTCTCCCTCTCTCTTATGCCTGGTGCTGCACTTTGGGAATGGCTGGACAAAGAAGATCCACATGCACAGTCCACACTCCCTTGCACCTGCCACAGCCTTGTGTGTTCACAAGGACCATTTTTCCTCATGTGAAGGCCCTGAAGATGGAACCACGTTTTTGTCTGGGGGGAGATGAAGTGCTGATTTCCCTGTGGTGGTGTGTGATAAATGAAACCAAACCTCAGTGGTAAAGAAAAGGATTGTGCCAGACTTGTACAGTGGAAGGGCAAAAGGACCAGCTGAGCCTTGAAGAATAAATAGAAACAACATAGAAGTGTTATGAAAGTGTTGCCTTCAGCTAACATTAGATGGAATTCATTTTGTGTTTTAACGCTGAGTAGCATAAGCAGTAGTGGTAAATTCTGGAGCCTTTGGCTAGGTGCCACTGTGTTTAGATTTACATTTCATACCTCCAAAGGGTTTTCATGCAGGTAAGTGAGAAAAAGGAGCTTTTGGGAAACTGTGGAGTCAGCGTCCTTTTCTGTTTTCATTAAACCACTTTTTGGTACAGGGATATATAGATATTCTATCAAAGAGTACCTATCCCAGGTCATCTCATGTCATCATTTATCGTGCAGGGCCCTGTCATCCTGATTCAGCACAAACACTGAGTCAGCAGGAGCAGGCAAGCAGGAAAACCTGCAGGGAGGAAAATACTGGCAGGTTCTTCTGTCCTTGCTCCCCATAAGGCCTTCCAGCTGGGGATGGGCCTTCCTTTCCTCACACCTGGGGTGGGGGAAGCAAAGGAGACAGAGAAGGAAGAGCTAACTGTGATCCTGTTCTCACTCTTTAATCATAGCTCCAAGCTCTGAAGCATTATGTCCTAAAGGTAGATAATAATGGGGTAATTTGGTTTCCAAATTACACTTCAAGAGTTACTGTTGTCTGTGACCTGTATTTTTATCTAATTCAGGTTTTTTTTCCCTGAAGATGGAACCACTGAAATGAAAGTGAAGAGAAGGAAACAATTCACCTTCTTAAAGCAAAAAGGATTAGTGACCAAAAAAGACATACAGGAGGATTCTACAAACTCCTCAGTTCTTCAAACATCCTTTTCCTTTTGAGACTTACGGGGGATGAAGGGAACCTTCACAGAAATATAATTCAGAAATCCAATTAGATCATCTCTGCTCTGGGAATTCAGAGCATCTTCACTTCATTCCAACTCTTGGATCTGTAGGCAAATTTTCTACTGTAAATGTTAGACAACATTTTGATCGCTTTTTAGGTAAATTTTTACTTTTATTTCCAAAGGACCATGAAGTTTTATTAGTTTTCTGTGACTTTCTGTCTCTAATAATTTTAAAATCTGTTTGTTGAATTCAAGTATGCTTCACATCCACAGGATATATGGAGTCTTTGACTTGCAAACTGATGGATAATTGGCTTCATCAGCAACTAGTGCCTTTAATAGCAACAAGATCCTTACAACAGTATGATTTACATGAGCAAAGGAACAATGTACTGGGACTGCAGGTCTTAGAAACCCCAAACAACTTAGTGATAGATGAAATCATCACAAAAATGAAATCATCACAAAATGTATGCTTTAGACAGAATGGACTACAAAGTGTTCAACCTGAAACAGGTGGTACAGACAGGTGCTCTGCCTGCAGATGTGTCATTTGAGCAGCAACTAGTTGAGAAAAGCCTGGAAAAGGAAAATCTTCATTCAGACAATGAGGAGAAACACCGAGCAGTTGGGATAGTGAAGCATTGATACAGATAACCAAGGAAGGAGTGGAGTCTCATCTGTGGGAATACCACTGAATAGGCATCAGTGAGGAATGTCTAGAAAAGGTCTCTGAGGGCTCTGTTAACCCTCTGGTCCTCTATCACAGACCTTGTCAGATTTCTGAGTAAGACTTCCTCCAGAGTAAAGGCTGAGACAGAGTGTCATATGGAGAACAGGAATTTCTGTCTGTGAAAAAAGTCCCTGGTTAGGGATCTTGGGAGAGGTGACAGATGGAGTCACCCTGGGCTCAATCAACACCTAGCTGAATGAGCTTAGCTGCAAAAGTGACCTGGAATCTTCTGCATGCAAGAACACGAGAGGCTGCTTCAAGAGACCATGAAGCAGCCTCTTATTGCCTCCCATATATCCCTACCTTTTTCTATATGGGGAAGAGAGATTTTGACTGTGGTATTTACAAAAAAAACTATGGGTTTGCCTTGTCTTTTCCCAAATAAAGCCAAACAAGCTCTGCAGCAAGTAAAAAGCTGCCTGCAGAAAGCATTTTTGTGGTCAGTGCTTTATGTAATGCACGGGTCTAATCCATTAGTGCCTGTTTGACAGCCGCCGTCTTTGGGAGGCCTCAGCCTCCTGAAAATCCAAAACCTGATCAAGTGCGACGAACAAATTTCTCATGTCAGCAGAGGGCGCATCCTCGTTAACCAAGCGAGGCTCCTCCACCTTCCTGCCGGACTCCACGTGCTTGGAAGGCAGGGCGAAGTGAAAGCCCTGAGCCATTGGAACGCTGTCCCTGCAGTTATCCGACATGCACCAGGCAGCGGCACCATGCCCTGTTTGTTCTGGTAGAGCTCACGTATTTGCAGAGCAGGCCAAATTTCTTCTGACTGAGCACGACAGTGCTTATTTAATTTCCCAGGATTCTGTCATCAAGGCTGGCTGTATTTGATACCACGGAGTGTTTTGTCAGGCTGTTGCCTGTGCTGTCAGGGACGGACTATAAATACACATGTGCTTCTGCATTTCCCTATCTCTCACCCTGTAAGAGGAAACGGGCTTGCGATTAGCATTGAGGGGAACTTGTGAAATGACACAGCTGTGCTGTAAAAAACACCATCCCACAAAGTTTGCTGCCAGAGGAACTCACCAGCCAGCACTGACAGACCCCAGGGCAGGATTGCCCGAGCCATGGAGCGAGAACCGATGCGCATCAGGGAGGGCTACTTGGTTAAGAAGGTAAGTGGGTACCTTTGGACAGACTGGAAGAGAAAACTAACTCTGAACAGGTTGGGAAGATGTAGGGAAACGTCCTGAGAAGTCTTGGCAGAGGTGTAACAGGAAATAGCCACAGCTGCACTTAATTGGGTTAAACATCAAGGAAGGGATAGTGAGATTAAAAAGGTCACATCACCTTGGCCTCGGGACACTGTGTGGCTACAGGCATATCCATTCTTTGGGAAGGTGATTGCTGCTCCACAGCAACCTCTGCTCTGGAGTCTTTTGTGGTACAGCCCATAGGATAAAGCCTTTATTTTTATTTAAACCCACAGTGGCTTCCATTGGCAGAGCAACTCCAAGGGGAAATAAATGGTGGTCAGAAAAATAACAAATGTTTAACTGCATAGTAGGGGTGTGGTTGTGGTATGTTCCCCTTGAAACACAAACTGTAGTTATTTTAGCATCAGTCAGACATTCCCTGGAAGCTCGTATCTTCCTTGGGTATCACATGAAGAGTGATTCCTTGAACTAATATGTGATTTATTGATGCAGGGCAGCATGTTTAATACCTGGAAGCCAATGTGGGTTGTGCTCTTAGAAGATGGAATTGAATTCTACAAGCGGAAGGCTGATAGCAGTCCCAAAGGGATGATCCCACTAAAAGGGAGCTCTATTCACAGCCCATGCCCAGATTTTGGCAAAAGGATGGTAAGTACTTTTTTTATAAAAAGAATTGACAGTATACTTATATTTCTGGAAGCACTGAAAAGGCAAAAGGCTGGTGGCTGCAAATTCTTTGCACTCACCCTAGTGGCAATTCTCACTTGCCTTGGGAGGTCACAAGCAGGCTTGGAATTGTGTACTATTATTTGAATTCAGGACACTTCAAGAGTACTAATTCAGAAAGCATTTGGGGGCTCTGTTCGTTGGTTTTTATGAAACTTCTGAGTCTCTCAGAGAGCAGAGCTAAATTTTATTGGTGTGAAGACATTTTGCAGCTGAATGGCAACAACTCCTGTATTAAATATAAATCTAATTGCCACAGAATAAAGCTGGGGGGAAATATTTTGTGAGCAGGAGAAGCATTTATTCATTGCCAAGGAACAACAACTGGCTTGCTCAGACAGGAAGGAGATAAATGCTGTGACACGTATATTTTGTTACAGGGTTCCTGAAAAATAATTGTTGATAAAATAGGATTTCTCGTATGAGCAAAGAATCATATCATTAGTCATTTATTATTTTGTCATAGTTGTTTCATGAAATAGGCATCACATCCCCGGGAATTCCTCTGACAAAGGGGTCCCCCAGAATCTGGAACATTATCCCACCATAGTTTAAAGAAATTTACCTCAGGGATGCCTGACTAAAGATAGGAGTCTCTGTGAGAGTATTAGAAAAATAGGAAGTGTGAGAGACTGCTGGATAATGAACTTTACTTTTTCATATGAGTAAACTGAAGATAATTAAACCTGTCCTTAGGTCTTGTAGTAAGTGGAATCAGGGTCCCCTGTGTCTCTCAGCTGAAAGCTCAGAGCACATCACCAACATGCTTTATTTACTACATTAATTGCAAAATGCAGGTGCTGAGGGCAAAAGAAGCAATCTTGGATTTGTTGAGCACAGATAAAGGCTCAGAAGGGGCTGCAACTGTATATTTTGAGATTATATTTCAAAATGCATTCACCACTGTTTGCTGTCCTTGATTTGATGTTTGATCATTGTTTAATGTAACATAAATTCTGATATTCTTCAGCTTTTTTCCATTTTCCCCATGGGGAAAACATGGTTTTCTAGCAGATAGCATTATCATGTTTGGTTGCTCGTAGTTAGGTTCATCTCTCTCAATTTAAACTATCTAAAATGTTGATATTTAGTTTTGTCTAATGGTGTAATTTTCTGAGAAACACAACCAGATTTTTTTCATCAGAGGGAGGCTTGGTCACATCTAGGACTGGAGACTCCACCTCTTTACCAATTGCAGAAGTAGCCTGGAATTCTATCTGGCTTAGTGGCCAAACTTTGTAAATGTTAAAAAGAAAGGGCTTTGCCAGTCTTCTCCATGTGCTGAAAATGAAAACTTTTCTTTACCATTTCACTGTACGTTGCTTCTCAGCTCTTTGAGAGGACTGATTTTTTCCTTTGGTAATAAACCTCATCGATGCTTTGGTATTTCATTCTGTTAATCTGGAGTGTTAGCTTGACTGTGGAATATTGGGATTTGGATAGATCAGTCTGTTTGCTTTTCTCATGCACTCTACATTGATTTTCAGTATGTAGGTCTTTCCTGCGTGACAGAAAAGGTGAGTATTGCTGGAAATATGAACAGTATCAGACAAGAAAAGGTTACTTTTCTGTCTGAGATGGATTTTTGAGGACTCGTTGCTTTGTAAGTTTGAAATGTGTCTTCCATTAAATTCAGTTGGACTTCTGCACAATTCCACAGTGTCAAATTTTTCCTGTTGGCCACAGTTTGGAAAATGCTTGTCAGGGATGTTCAGAAATGTATCCTTGACAAACATGGGCTCCAGCAGACTCATTCAGTGTGTTGATTTCATTGATGTTAATTTGCTGCTCTTTGACAGTAGCCTTTGCTTTCCTTACCCTCATCAAATCATGCTGTTGGCTTGTGGCTTAGCTCGGCACTTTTAGACACCTGCTGAGTCAGAACTTGTGATATTTATTATAACACAACTCCAGAACAAATTAGTGTCACTCATGGGGAACTATATTTTAGAGGAAGTTGAAACCGGAGTAATTAGATCCAGATTTTCCATCCAGAAGATCACCACATGGAAATGAGTTCAAACAGTGTGAACTTTGTTGGATGGTTTTGGGGGCTTGGTTTTTTGGTTTGGTTTTGGTTTTTTTTCAGGTTGTTGTTATTTTTTCTCTTTACAACTACCTCTAGATGATCTATTCTCATTTTTGGGAAATACAGTCTTGCCATTGTTGCTAGTGTGTTTAGGTAGGTGATCCTAAGGTGTAGCCAAGGGTTGGATGTATCATCTGCCTACTAGGCTGCAAATATACTCAGGCACTCTCCACTGTATGACCTTTTTTCCCCTCGTGAGTCAGTAGCTGAATATGATGTGGGGTATTTTTCCTCCTTCAGACTGTTCACGTGTCTCTAAACATTAAAACAAACTTACATCCACTGCAAGCCTGCAGGGGCTGGGTGCCTCTGATGCATTAGGATTTTAACTTTTATATTTGTCAAATTCTGTATTGCTTTACTGTATAAGTTTAAAACTCTGTATAGAGTGTTAGCTACTGTCTTCACATTTTGGTCAGACACAACAATTCCTCTAGGCCTGAAGCTCAAGGACACCTCACTGTCTCAGGCCCCAAAACTATAAACAAAAGTGAGTTGAGGGGGAAGCAAACTGGGGGTCAATTACTTCATTACCTGAAGCTGTAATTGGAAGATTAACCCCTGATATGTAAATGGACCAAACTTATATCTGTCTGAAAAACTCATCCATCTTGGGTGTAGCCTCTCAGAGGCTTCTGACTGCCCAAGGTGAACCTATTAGTAAATACCTGTAGTAAATACCTGCTTTTATTCTCTTGTCTAGCCTCTGTTCCACACAGCCACTCCAAGGAATCACTTCAGCCTTTCAGCTGTGTTGAACTTCCCAGCAAAAGTTAGATTCAGCAGCTATATTGGTGCCACACACCTTGGGCAGGCTCAGTCACAGTGGAGTTACAAAAGGATTCAGTTATGTGCAGTGCTTGTTCATGGCTTTCTTCAGAGTTTCTATAATTTTAGTGTGTCTCTAAGGCACTTTACATAGTCGTGAGGCACAGGTAGGCTGTATGTTGTGGTGGCATGAGCTTAATTGTGCCCAACTGGCTACACCAAAGTAACTTAAAAAAAAACCAAACAAACCTCCCACAATTTATCATTCCAGTTTGTCTTCAAGCTCACTGTGGCCAAGCAGCAGGACCACTTTTTTCAAGCTGCCTACCTGGAGGAGAGAGATGCCTGGGTGCGGGATATCAAGAAGGCAATTCATCACATAGATGGAGGGCAAAGGTTTTCCAGAAAATCCACAAGAAAGTCCATCAGGTTGCCTGAAACAATCAATCTGAGGTTTGTTCTCGCAGCTCTGCTCCCCCATTTACTCCCACCTGCAGTCAGTGTGTCAGACACGTAACCTTGGTCAGGAAGAACAATGAACCTGTCTGTCTGTGGATTCTCTCACAGCCCTTTCTGCACGACTAAAAATTTCAGTTTGTACAATGTGTCAGAAATGAGCTAGCAATCAGAACTGGGAAGCTCTTTCTTAATATACTAGCATTTACCAAAACATGCTTATTTATCAAAGCTTTTTGCTGATAAAGAGATTTCTGGGCATACCAGCCAAAGTGTGACTCTTCCAGGAGAAGCATTTTATAGAGTAAATGATTTATTGCAAAAATATTTTAGGCCTTTTATTTGCTCTCCAAAGAAATGCTGATGTTAGCCCAGTTTTTGGATGGTGAGGGGACTGTGGTGCCTGCCAAAGAACACGAAACTGGCAAAGGGAGAAGAAGAGACGAAAGGAAGCCATCTGTTAGTACTTCTAAAAATCAAGGCTGACTTCTGTCTCTGAGCTGTAAATACCAAGATAAAAATGAGCCTGAAGTCTTCTTACAAGCCAGTAAAACCACACAGGGCCAAGATCATGTGAGAGCACGCAGGCTTTGGGACAGGGACAGGTTTTCTGCTCAGCCCAGGACATTTGGGTGAGCACAGAGCACAGCAGTGAACCTCCTACTGGGGCTGTGGGGCCCTGTGAAGGTGCCTCAGCAGTGGGTGTTCCTCTCTTCACGCTATAGTCACCACAAGTAGTTGCATTCTCAAAATAGGGAGGTGTGGTGAGAGCCCTTTGTGCACTCCACCCTCTGCTCCCACGGCTGTGAGCTAATGTAGTGAGACCTCCAGGCTTTGCAACTTGAATTTTTCAGGAGATGCAGATGAAACTAAGCCATGTTACAGCTCTGCAGAGAGCCATGTGCCCACAAAACTTAAAGCCTCCATGAATGACGATGATGTTATTGTGCAAACTGGCAAAATCTTTTTACTTGCTGACAGTTTCTGTGGTTCTTTTTATGCACAGTGCTTTGTACCTCTCAATGAAAGATCCTGAAAAGGGAATAAAGGAGTTGAAGCTGGAAAAAGATAAAAGAGTGTTCAATCACTGCTTTACAGGTAAGGAGCTCCTGTTCCTCTATTTCATACAATAAAGGGAGCACAGAGTTGAAAAACTAAAGAGATGAAACAGCTCTAAGCTCTGTAGAGCACAGAGAAGTTGGATGGTTTTTTTGCTAACCCAGGAGATGCTCAAAGGATGTGTCTTGGAAATGTGCTCAATTATGGCCATGTTAAACAAAGGAGACGGATGAAATTTAAGATTTATTCCATTCTGAATTTTTCATCACCAAACAGTGTCCCACTGTAATTCCTGTTTCTCTCCATGTCAAATCTGTGCTCAAAATCACATAGATGTAGTGGTGGACATGGCAGTGTTGGGTTAATGGTTGGACTGATGATCTTGGAGGTCTTTTCCAACCTTAGTGATTCTGTGATTCTGTGAAAGTGACCCTGTTTCCAAAAGCATTCTGTTAGTATGCTGGAAGGCTGCCTTTGCCAGGCTTGGCTATCCTTCATACGTCCCCAGTCCCTCTCTTTGAGGCTTCCCAGCTCAGCCCTGCATCCTCTCCCAGCTCTCTTCTCCCTCAGTGTTTGAGAGCTGTCCTGGCCCCTGCCAGCAGCTGGAAAGGCTGTGCCTCACTGCACGGCCAGGAACCTTCCTAGACTAGCTCCCCATGTTGTTGCTAAGAACATTTTTCAGGAGATTGATGAATACATAGAGTAGGCTTGTTTCCTTCACATCTGTCTTGGTTTGTGGCTGATATTTTGTTCCTTTTTAACCAGGCACCTGTGTGATTGACTGGCTGGTGTCCAGCAGCTCTGTCCGAAATCGCAGAGAAGGTCTCCTGCTTGCCTCTTCCCTCCTGAGTGAAGGCTACCTGCAGCCTGCTGGGGATACATCCAAGGCAGCTGCTGAGGGACTGTCAGACACCCCCTTCCTAGATCTCAGTGATGCCTACTATTATTTTGTGAGTATTGTATTCTGGCTTGTTACTGTCTCAGACTTACTGATGCGCTGCTTTTCTCGTGCTTCTTGTTGGGCTTCTTAAACCCTGGGGGAAAGATTGTGTAGAAATGGAGAAATCTGTCTTAATTGTCTTTTTCCTGTGATACTCAGAATGAGCCTGATCACTTTAATAGTTGTAACCAGGAAAGGTGGTTTTTTTCCTGGCACCCTTCTAAGTGTAAATTAAGTGCTGAGACAAAGCTGGGTTCTTTTTAACTTAGTCTTTGTTCCTGGTAATTGTACTGGTGACCAGAATTTAACCATCTGTTTCCCTGTTGGTTCAGTGGAAGAGAAGAGAGTAATTCACTCTCACAGGGCTTTCACAGAGTGGCATATGCTACAAACCCATTTTTGTGCAGAGCCACCAAATCTGACTCAGTGTGAGTGTGCACACACACAAGCTCGCCTGATAGCAAAGAAGTAAAAGTTCTTAATATCCCTCAGTAACCTGTGCTGGGTGTCAGCCTTTCCCATTAACTACTTCATATTCTGTGGAGTGATTGGAAGAACTTGAAACATCACAGTCAAATGCTGTTTGAAAGATATTTGGCTTATGGAGTTAGGCTAACAAAACAAGTGCATTGGTATTACAATTCTGTTTATATCTACCACATGGATTCACTTGGCTTCAGCAAAATGACTCTCCCACCACTCATTTGTTTTCTTAAATGTGTTTGTGCTAGGGAGACTTTATCTGTTCAACAGACACTGCTGGTAAAGGCAGCCTGGTGGCCTCCTGGGATGCTTCTTGTAGCAGCCCATGTGTTCCCTGCTTGCTTTTGGAGTATTTCTAGTTTGATTCAATATCAATGTGGTGTGAGGAGGCCAAGTCCATGGCTGAGTTGGTATCATAGAAATGGAGTCTCACCTTACACTGAAATGTGACCATGGTGATTTGGAGAGCTCCTCAACTTCTCTGGGACACTTTTCCAGAAAAGGTTAGATTATTTAACAATAACCATAACAACAACAACAATAATAATATTCTCTTTGAGGTGGCAAAAACAGGATGGAGGGAGGGCAAAAGAAGGCAGATTCGTACATGTACATTAGCATGCAGCAACTGTGTAACTTCTGTAACATTTCTCTTGTGGTCTTGCAGCCAGACAGTGGATTTTTCTGTGAGGGATATTCCAGTGATGATGACGTGGTCCTAAAAGAAGAATTCAGGGGCACAATTGTCAAACAAGGATGTTTGCTGAAACAGGTCAGTGTTTCCCATGTTCCATCCTGTCACTAGAATGATGTTACATGGGTGCAAGATTACTGTTTTACACTTAAAAACTTTGGGCAAGAAAGAAACTACCCTATGACATCTCCACACTTGGCAGGTTTCATCTCTGTCCCTCTTGCCTTTGCACAAAAAACATTTGCTGCAGCATAGCAGCAGGACTCTGGACAAATATTGCAAGGTTTATTCTCTTACCACAAAATAAAACAGTTGACAGCTTTAATTAGGAAAGAGTCCTAACACAGGAGATGTGACAAGTCATTGGTACAATACAAAACTGAGCTCAGGTAAAAAAGGTGCCACTCCTGTGTCCCTCTGGACACACAGCTGGATTCAGCTGCCAGTTTTCATGGACTTTTTCAGCATGCTTGAGGAAAGAAGTTGTTTCAGTCACAAATGTTTGATGTGTAAGACAGAAGGTAACTGGGTACCTTCCTTTCCAGCAAAACTTTAAGCAGTACAGTGAATGTCTTGTTTCCAAGGCCATTGCAAGCAGATATTAGTGAACTGTAGGCAAAATCAGGATTCTTCAATGAATAAAATGGGTCAGGTGGAAGGGATCTGCAACAATCCTCTGGTCCAACTGCCTGACCACTTCAGGGCTGACCAAGGGTTAAAGCACATTGTTAAGGGGTTTGTTGTCCAAAAGCTTCTTACACATTGACAGACATGGTGCACTGACCACCTCTCTAGGCAGTCTGCTGTAGTGTTTGACCACCCTCTCTCTAAAGAAATGTTTCCTAATATTGAGTCTGAACCAGCACTGTTAAAATAGTCCTTGAGGGGCTAAGAACGTTTTGGTGGTGCTCACATGTATTTCTCTTGTTTAATCACTCAAAAGCAATGGAAGAAATAAGACCCACACCTTGCTGCTTTTTTACTCTGTCACATTCATGTCAACCTAGTTAGTAAGAGCTTCTGTGCAAACAGTGGCTAATTGAGAAACTTGAATTTTGAAATGCCAGAGGAAGTGACTTCTGACAATCTTCCACCAGCATTAGTCTGCACTTGGTCACCCTCAGTGGGTTGTGGGTCATTACTTGGAAGGGTCACTGCTTCTGCTGAAAATGCTTTCAGCAGGTCTCAACCTTCCATACCCATCCTCTTCAGTAATGAAAACAGGCCATGAGGCACCTACAGCCATATTTCTGTCTGAGCTTCTCAGCCATGGGCCCTCCAGGGTGTTTAAGCTAGATAAGCTTTTTTTTTGGGTTGTTATCTTTGCTGGGATAGAAAGACTTTCAGCTCATCCTTGCCAATAATTCAAGGTACCTTCCTACAAGGCATTTTGCAGCCCTGTTTTCTAGCAAGCAGTTAAACCCAGCTCTAACAGATCTCACATGAATGTCATAACTACCAGACTGTGTGATGTGTTTAAGGGAATCTCCCATGTTGAATCTCCTCTGCTTTGCACAAAAAAAAATAACAAAATAAAAAAGAGAAAGCAGCTTGATAGTCCAGTTCTTGTGCAAAAGATTGGAATGTAGAAAAGGCAGATTCAAGTCCTACTCCAGTGAGAATTTTCTGTCCAGAATATTCAGGTTTTTTCCCTTTTGTATTTGCCTGTCCTCTCATGTGTGGGTAAGATTTGCATGCAGGCAAAGCAGCTCCGTGACATTCCTGGTTTTGAATTTTCCTAGGGACATCGGAGGAAGAACTGGAAAGTGAGAAAGTTTGTTTTAAGAGACGATCCTGCATATCTTCACTATTATGATCCTGCTGGAGTAAGAGAGATTTGGTTTATTTCCCTGTTTGTTTTGAATCCAGTGCCTTGCAGTAGTACCTGAATGGAATATTTGCATGAGAATGTGACAGGGAAGATCAGGCAGGACAGTGGGACTGTTTGTTCTTACATGGCCTAGCCATCCTCTGGAAAAGCAGAGTGAAGGATAATTTCTGGGGCTGTCAAGTCAGGGTGGCAAGTGCCACTCAGACCTGGGAACAAGTAACACTGAACTGTATTTTCACCTCTTATCTGTGATTAATTAGAATCAATGTGTACTCTCACTTGATCAAAACAAATTAGGCCCTAAGTGCAAATGAACACAACACAGTAATTTTGCAGTTTATATTTGAGGTATTTGCTATGCCAGGCTGAGACGTTTTCTATTTCTTGTGCATTTCTAATGGGCCCATTCCCATTAGAAATGCAGATCCTGAATTCTAAATCACATGAGATTCCCTATTTATTAGTAAGCCTTTCTCTTCCCACACCCCCAACCCTCCATGTCACACACAGACTGAAGACCCCCTGTTCTCTCAGGTGAGACATACTAAGTAATCAAATGGTTTTGTTTCCATTCTGGAGATGTAGCCATATATTAATATGCTGCTGCTTTCAGAAGTGTTGCATTTCGTTTTCATTTCATGTCCTCCCCAGGGAGAAGAACCTCTGGGAGCAATTCACTTGAGAGGCTGTGTGGTGACAGCAGTGGAAGATATGCCAGACAGTAAGAAACTATAATGAACTCTCTAATAAGTTTTTTGTACAAACCTCCCCTTTCAATCTGCCTAAAATCACAAGTGTTTTTTATTCCAAAGCAACCTGTGTACAGTGGTTCAGTAATTCTAGTAACTGGTCTCTCTCTTGCTGTCTGAATTACTGGGGAAGGGTACTGTGGCAAAGGTAGAAATAGGGAATCTTGTGTATTTTCAATACTTTAGGGAAGGCTGGTCAAAAGGATGACACAAACCCTGTGTTAGGATAACTGGCCTTTAGGCAAAGTAAGCTGAGTTTGATCTCTTCAGTTAATGAATTTGGGATGGAAGCTTCATGTTGGAAATGGTTATGCCAACAAATTGTTACTGTCCAACTTCTCTTCCCTCCCAAAGCTAGAAGTTGTGGGAACAGAAATGGTGTTGCTGCAAGGACCAAGAAACATTAATGTCATGCATTCTCCTCTCCACAGGAGAGGCTGGCTATCATATCCAGCAAGAAAGTTTGTTGGCATCTCAGAAAAGAAACGGATGTGACAAAACCTCAAATATCTCATTTTCGTAGCTGGCAAGGCATGGGAGGGTTTGGGGAACATGATCTGTCTGCAGGATTGCAGATCCTTCCATGATTTGGGACCAACAAACCAGAGACTCCTGAACATGAAACGTGCAGAATTCAAGAGTGGTTTCTCTGAGAGAGAGACTCATCTCTTGGACCCAATCTTTGTGAAGGCCTGATCAGGCTCAGCTGTAGAAAGAAAGGAGATCCCCTTACAGTGTGTAAAGGAGGAAATATTGAAAGTACCAGACTTTTTTCTCTCATAGCTGACTTTCTTATTTTTTCCCTGCAGCCAAGAAGCATGATGATGACAACATCCTCTTTGAAATCATCACAGCAAATGAAATCCACTATTACTTGCAAGCAGCCTCATCCACAGAGCGTACAGAGTGGATCAAAGCAATCCAGTCAGTTGCCAGGACTGGTAAATGAAGATGATCTTCCAACAAGAAGACAGATTAACTTAGTTACTCAAAGCAGAATTTAGCACTTCACCAAGAGAAAGCAGTATCATCCCAAAGGGCTTGTGTGTTCTGGTTGAGGACTGGGTGGAATTTTCAATTCTATAGCGGGCACTAACAAACTAACATTTTTCCACTTGTGTTATGGTAATATTTTACTATATTGTAACATAGAACATGCCATATTAGTGTGTGTTGTTTAGAGTAATCAGTCTGCCTTGAGAAAGCTGTACCTGTTGCCACAGCTGATAGTGGGAATCTCACCATTAACAGGGGACAGAGTCATGTCACTGACAGACAGGACCTCAGTTAATTAACCTCTTCAGCCTGTGATGTGTTTCAGCATTTTCATGTATTTTAGTTTTGTCCAGACAATTTTCACACTTTCTTCTTTACCAGAGCTTGTTGCTGCTTGTTCACTTATACAAATAATGCCACAAATATAAGGAAAAGAAGTCAACTCACTTGGAAACTTTTATAATCTGTTAGCATTAAGGGAGGGAAAAATGCAGACAATTATGGAAACACCATGTGGAACCAAGTATATAACTCCAGGACAGCAGTATGAGGAAAAGTCTCTTCCCAAAGTATTTCAAACACAAAGCAATCTCACTTCCAACTCCATATCACCCAATTTTAAAGCTTGCCAAATTTCTCCACAAGAATCTGCCCTGGGACCATTGTTTCCCTTTATTTAGGTCTACAAAGCAGATGCTGGGTTGTCAGGTACTGTACTCTAGTTAAATTAAGAACTGTGCAGGAGAAGGGAAAGGATGCATGGCTTGGTTACTTGAACGATTGATTGGAGTGGTTCCGATTAGGTTTTCCTTTTTTAGCCTCCAGCAACATACTCAGTCCTTGATTCTGTGCCTCAGTAATATAGGAGAAACCTTGTGTTTATAACTGAAATAAATGTTTTTATTTGATAGGGTTGGTTCACCTGATTAATCCTTGCATTTTTGTCTGACTGTATATCAAACAAACTTCTAAGTCTTAAACTCTAAGGAGGAGTTGAAAATCAAGCTAATGTCAAATTGTGCATCTAGGCTGTTCCTGGCCACGTAAGACTGATGTTTGAGTGAAGGAAACTTCAAAATCTTTAAATCTCTGTTCATAGATCTAAAAAGGTACCTTATCCTTAAGAATTCTTACTGGGATCTCTTCCATCTAAAAATAAATGTGGAGCTAAAGCTTCTCTTCAGTTGTGTTTAATTATACCTGTAGCTGAGCTAATGAGCCTGAAGCCCTGCATTACTTATCCTGAAGAAAACAGAGCCTTGCAAGAGCAGCAGGCTGTGACACTGCATCATCATGTCCACTTGAGCTGGCCAGCAGAAATCAGCTTCTGGCAGACATTTCCTGTCTCTCATGCAAGCCAATGGCATCCTTGAAGTCTGATGTGTCATTCTGAGGAAGGAAGACTCATGGTAAAAAAGACCCACTGTTTGGTCAGCCTGCTTTCTTGATAATTGCTGCTTGTTCTTCCTTTCAGAACTCACTAACCTAAAAATACCCAAGGGCGCAGGAAAATAGAAAAAAAAAAAATACCCCACACAATGAAACAACAGAAACTTGTCCAGCTTACCAAAGGAGGGATGTGACTGCCACCATTTAATAAAACTAAAATGTTTTACCAGTCTATGACCTTATCATTTTAACTTGTGCCCAGTCCAAGATATGGCTGTCCACCTGTGAATTGTGTTTTCTCAGGCAGAGGATGATAGTCAGTATATTTATGTAAGAGCTCTTATGTTTGTGCCATCCTATATTGATGGGGTGTGTAATCTCATAGGTGGTGCTTCAGAAGACACATTTCAAGGGTTTGCAGGTGCCTCTGCTTCTTGGCAGCAGTGGGAAGATTTTGTCCCAGGGAATTCAGCATTAAAAATGTCTATTAGAGATGCTGAGGCCAGCCCAGTAACTCAGAAGGCATGGAAGAGGCACAGATAAGGAGTTCTGGCACAAAGAAGAGAGAGACAGCTTTGTGCAAGGAACTACTAACCAAAAGGGAGGAAACAGAAGACCAGACCCACGTGTGTCATGCTTCCTCTAACTTTCACCCTCTAACTATTTAAATCACACACCTACTACGCCCTCAGCAATTACATCATTAACATCAGTTTCTGTTTTACTTATAAAAAAGAACTAAAGGACAGCAAAATAAACAAACCATCCTGGATAAGGATTGTAATTATAATCTGCAGTTACTGAAAGACTTGTATAGTATAATCTCAAATAAATATCCTCTTAAATTCATGTTCATTTTGCCACAATTTGCACTGAGCAATTTTCCCCTCCCCTGGAACACTGCCTGTGGTGCTTATTAGTCAGGGTCAGATTTTTGAGAATGTTGACTAACCATGCACCCATTAAAACACCCACACAGAGCTCCTACTTCGATTTTAAAATGAAGTTTAAAAGAAAATGGTATGAAGGAAACCACAAACACACATGCTGAAAAATAATCACCTCAGCCCAACAAGCTTTCAGCTACAGGTGTTAGTACTTCTTATAATCCAACAGACAACACATATGGAGGTAGTTTGGACTTAGTATGTCTCAAGATTTTTTTTTTCAAAGAGATATTTGCTTTTCCTGCCCCACAGCTTTCTTCTGAAGGGTAAGGTGATGTCACTTGGTTAATAAGTGTAGTTATTTTGGTGCTTTGCTTTGCAGTGTGCTGTCTTTGCTTTTTATTTGAAAGAACAGTTAACAGAAAGTCTCAAAGGTTTACTGAAAATGTTTGAGTAATGGAATAGTTTGAAATGTGCTTCCGTTTGTTTTGATTTCAAGCTTGGGCAACACTGAAATCCAGAAAAAAAATCCTTAAATAGTCTTTTTGGTGGGGGCCAGAAACATTTAAGTAGGGTGAGAGATTTTAGGGGAAGGCAGTGGGGTGGGAATGGGTTGGGTTTTCTGGTTTTTCAGCTTGTGCTTTTTAAAACTGCAGGAGACTATAGGGGGAACTTGGAAAAGCAAAATGAGTAGATAAGGGTCCTCTGCAGGTTGTTGGTATTTCTATGGGTGCCTTCAGTTTGTGTTTTGCAAAGTGCATGTGTTTTTTGTTTGTGAACTGTGATCTTCTCATTGATGTATGGAGATTTTTCTGTGGTCGAGGTGAACTCTGACTGAAAACAAGATTCTTCTTTTGTTGTTACTCACCAGACTTCTTGAAATGGAACTTCTTATTTGGCTTCAAAATAAGGTCGGGGGAAATTTTGATTAGAACACAGCACTTCCTGCTTTGCATTTAGAACCAAAACTGTGGCTTTCCATACTTTGTTTCTGGTTCTTGTAGATTGCTTAATTTTTTTTTCCTCCCAGTGTGGCAAAAGGGAGACTAAGACTGTATGAAAGCTGAGTAAAGTGCTGCTTTTCATGTTAAATGTAATGAGCTACAGTAAAACTCTTCACTTGACTGCATGGACTCTGCCTTTCTTTTAAGATGGTAATGTCTTTCCCTCCTTTTCTTCTACTCATTAAAAGATGACTGAGCAGGAGGGAGGAAAATAATCAAAGGGAAGTGCTGATAAGACTGACAGAATTTTGCTTCCAGCACTTGAAAGGGAGAGAGATGATGTTAGTATTTTTTAAAGTTTGCCTTTAGTATATGTTTCACCAAAACTTTGAATATTAATAAACTGGAGTGATCAAGGAAGAGGAAAGAGACCTGAGGATTGACTAGTTTAATTAAAAAATCCCAAACAACTAGACACCCTAATTTTCCTACATCCTCAAACTGATATAAAAAGGACATTGAGAACTCTCAGAGTATTGCCATTAGCAAAGAGAGGGCTCTCTTTATCAAATATACTACAACAGCCTATTGCAAACTAAGAGTATCAATGACGTAAATCAGTGTATGATCAGTCTTTTCATGTACCTGCTTCCATATCATAAGGAAAACTCTGAAAATCCTTTCTTAATTACCAAAGTATGTCAAAAGAAAATCAAGAAACCATCTCTTTTGTCCTCTGTTGATGTATGTGTGGGGACGTATCCTGCTTTTGAAAGCTTAAATTTCCCAAGTATATGATGGTTAATGTACAGTAACAGAATCAATGCACATGTGAAGTATTGTTGAATAATAATGAGTTATTTAGATCAGGCTTTTAACACTCTTATGCAGGTTTTTTTGCTAAAAGCAAGTATTTAATGATTCTGTTATATTCTGTTATATAAGATTGGTTTGTTGGTTTGGGTTTCTCTTAATATTTTTACTTAAAGGAACGGTTTCTTTCCCAAGTTATATCTTCAATTTTCCCTTTCTTCTCTTCTGCCTTCCCCCATATCCTCCTTCTTACAACTATTTTGACCTAAACATCCTAAAAGACAGCTTGTGTTTCTGCTTTGGGGCATCACAGAGTGGATCTTGGATGAGAAAACATAAATGCCTACTGTCATTTTAACTTGCTACAACACACCATGTGTTCTTTAGTCACCCCCTTAGAACAGTAAAAACTTCCTCTCATCTCCTCATGCTTGTGAGCTGTACATAGATATGTAGTAGCTCTATGGGTATTGGGTGCTGTTATCATGTCCCTGTTTGAGCAGGTCCCTGGTGGTGTTATCTCTAAGTACACACACTGATGAGCTGCATGTTGAAATTACTTGAAAGAGCATGAAATGAATTGTCTCCAGACCAGTGGCATTCAAAAATAAAGATGCATTAGAAAAGCCAGTTTAGTTTGGTCAGCCACACTAGGTGACTTTAGGCAAGTTTTTGTCATTGTTAAATGGCTATATAGTGTTACCTGGTGAAACCTTGGTGTTAGGATATCCCAGATGTCTTTGTTCAGTGCTCTTGTTCTTTAGCAACACGATGGAAAAGTAGTGGAGACTATTGAAAATATTCCTTCAATGGAACAGACAAGTAAAGCTCTTATGAGGTACTGTGATATTTCATTTATTAGTTGCTAGATACTGCTGCAAAAAAAAAATACTTTGTCTTTCTCAACTTTTCCTTATTCCCATGTAAAGATTAAAGGCTTAAGGTGTCTGGTTTGTGTGATTGAAGTTTCTCTCTGTTCCCTATACCTTTGGTTCAAGTCTTCAAGTTGAATCTTCCAATAGGCAGTTGGCAACATCTTTTGGTTTTGGCATTCTGAGACCATGGAAATGTTTAAAAGCAATATTTGATCCCAGTCCTGTGCTCGACTGTTCTGTCTTCAGTTGGGATAACTTTGTCACTTGGTACCTTTCAAAGGTGACCAGGATAAAGACATGACTATCTGCATGTTTCTGCCTGCTGGCAGAAGGACTTGACAAAATGAGCCTTGAAATTCCAGTGGTCTGATTTAAAGTCTGTGGTGATTAAATATCTTGTGCATGCTTTTTCATTTAGTCTGTTAATGGCAATGGCCCAAAGCCACATCCTGCACCATGATGAAATAAAGCCACACTGTCAGCTAGCTGCATCAAAAATGGAGCACTGCAACAGTGAGTAGTTGCAAGGAAGGTTCTAACACCAAGAGGTGTTATTAAAAACACCACAGGTGGTTTTGGAGATGTAGAAATAAAATTCTGACCTGGGGGGCTCTCCAGTTTCAGTGCTGGTCTTTTTGATATCCAGCTGTGCAGCAGCTTGCAGGGTTTTGTGCAGGAGGGAAGGCTTTTGTCCTCACAGAAGCCTGGCTGATTTAAGGCCTTGTTGCACAGTTGTGTGGGCAGAAAACATTTGCAAACAGCTCTGTGCACACACGTGCTTTCCCCCAAGAGCTCTGCATCCTAGGAAAGCCAGGAAGTGAATGGTAGCAAGGCCAGGTGGCTAAATGGGATGCCTCAGGCACCTTCCTGCTCCTGACACCTTCCCAGTGTCAGGGGCATAAAAATGGCATGGGAATGTAGTGGGAAGGTCAGTGGGGTTGGCAGAAGTAGAGCTTTGCACTTCAGCAAAAGTGTTATGGGTAAGAGGTAAGCACTGGAGTGGAAAAAGGGTTTCACCAGCCACCACAGTGTGAAGGTAGCTCGTGTGGGCTTTACGTGTGTGGTCTTGGCTGCTGAGGATGCTCTCTGGGGAAGGACACCCACGTGTGAGTGCTAATTCAGGCTTTGGTACAATCTCCCTATTCAGTTCTCCCTATTCTTCAGCGGCTTCTGTTGGCAGGTGGAAGGAGCAAGGAGTGCACCACTGGATGCTGCTGGGGTGTCTCTAAAGGGAAGAGAACACATCCATCCTGCAGCAGAGATGGGAGGCTGAGCAGATGGTGCAGGGGCAGAGAGGAGCAGCACACATTACCAGAACTGATGTAATGCAATCTGCAGGGGGAATTAAAACCCTTAAAGGAAGGAGCTGGAGTACGGAGAGGAAGAAAACTTTGTTTTCACTTGTACTTGTACTTAATTTGTACTTTTTTTTTTTTCCCCCAGCAATAGATTTTTCACAAGAAATTTACAGCACTCTTGCTCCAGCTTTAAAGATGCAGGCCTTGTGTAATTGCATAGCTGCATGTTTAATTCCTTGTGTTTAAAGAGGCTCAGCCACCTGATCTGAACAGAGGCAGAGACACAACAGATGCTGGGGATTCTTAATGCTCATGTGAGAAAGGGGAAAAGCTACAGCTAAATGCAGTCAAGTAATTGCTTTTGGACTCATACTTGAATATCATCCTATTTGCAAACTGTATCCTGAGGCAAATACATGAGAATTTAGAGCATGGGGGCATGAAAGGAGCAGGAATAGGGGATAAATATCAGGGAGTTACAGACTGGGGTAACAGGGGAGGTTGGATGAGAAAGATGAGGGACTAGATCCATTATTGTTCAGTTTCTCTATGTTATGATTAAAAAAACCTGGGCAGTCTTGAGGTGATGAGAATATACTGCTAGCATTGTTTTCTTGATTGACTTAGATGCACTTTTTGCACTTCTAGCTCTCTTCCCCTGAAGCCCTTCTATAGAAAATTGGTGCCAGATTGGTGACTGAATTTTGCAGGAATGCCTCAAGCAAGGGGGATCTTCCCAGCATTTTCTCACTTGCATTATTCTTTAGTGTAAAGGAAGTAGGGAAAGGTGATATTCAGAATAGTAGTAAATTGATTTTATGATCACTTTCATATTGAGTGGTACAACAGGCAGCTCCTGTTTTACCAGCATCAGTTTTTAAGGTGGGTGCCAAAAGTCAGTGCTGCTAAAGCAAGGGCTGTGTGATGGAAGGTCAGCACACAGGAAAAAAACTAAGTTTCTCAATGAAAATGAGAAATTATGAAAATGAGAAACTGACTATGAAAATATCTCAAGTTGTGTTACCTCACAGAGTTATCTGAGATACTTTGTGGGCTCTCATGTGCTGCTGATACAATACACTTTATGTCAAAAAGTCAAACACATCGTGGGTTTGTTTGTTTGTTTGTTTTTAATACAAAATCATCTCTTCCAAAACAGAAAGTGCAAACTGAAATCATAATCAGCATCTTTTTGACAGTGCAATAGAGCATTAAATTTATAAATATAAATTACAACTATTTAGTTGTCTTCAGAATTTTACATAAAATTAATACAGTAAACTGCAAATTAAAAAAGACACCCATAACTTTTTTTTTATCACAACTTCATAATCAGTCCAAAAATCATTCAAAATCAGTTTTGCAACTGCCAAACAATGCCTGTGCTATTGGCAAAAGTTGTTTGAGCTGCAAGAATCACCACTGGTTTCTCATCTCTCAAGTTCAGCTTCCAAGATTTCTCCCCATGTGTCAACGTCCATTGGATACATGCTTTTCTCTGGCAAGCTGAATTGTGAAGGAATGTTGCTGTATTTCCCACTAAGCCATTCTTGCTTCACTTTGCTCTTCCAGTAGTTTCTCAACAATGTAATCTGGTGGAAAAACATACAGTCAAATCTCAGAAAGGAACCAATTTACACTTTGCATTTTATTGCATTCAATATAACTAAGTTTAGCACTAGAAGAACAGTGCTACAAGGATTTGGGATGTGCCTTTGGATATCTAGACATTAAGCTCAGGAAGGTGCAGTGTTGCCAAGAAGCAAACATGCTCCACTTCCAACCTTTCTGTTCCTGCCTCAATTCTTTGGTGGTCAAGATGAAAAACCCAAACCAGGAATTCCTCTTACTCCTTAGAGGAGGCACATTTCACTTTCTGTTTAGGTTGTGACCTTTTATCTTTTGTTTGGAGGCTGGCTGGATTTTTATCTTCTGCCAGCCTTTTAGGGCAATAAAATGTAGACTTGGTGTGTTTGTTGGTTCTATTTCAAACCCCCTCCAGATAAGAGACAGTCAGTGCAGGGAGTTCTGGAAATTGCTGTGCAAGGGCAGCAAGATGTATACACTGAAAGGATAACCACTGTCTGCTCATGGCTGTGCCTCACACTGCAGTAACTTTACTGAAATCTCAGAGTCCAGTGGCTGCTTTTGTTTCTTTTGCTGCTACTTCTCTCTCTTCACCCCTCCAGTGTCCCCCTGCTCTCAAACACACCAGCTATCTGTTCTGCCTGATCTGGTCCCGATCTACCTCAGCTTCCAGGCTGGATTCGGCAGTAAAGAGATCATTCAGCATGTTCTGGAGCTGAACCTGCTGCAAACTCCTCAGGGCAGTCTGTGTATGGGGAGATTTTCTAAAGTTTATAAAAGCTCCTGCTCCTTTCCTTTTCTATTCCCCCCCCTTTTTTTTTTTTTCTTTTCCTCCTGAATGTGTGTCACTTGAGGTGTATTGAGACAGCGCTATCCAGGATGATTTTTCAGGAAGTCACTCCTAGCGCAGCAGATCTATTTCCACAAAATACAGGCAGGGAGCACACGCTGCCTTATCGGGGTTGTGTTATCTCTGTTATCTCCCTGCCAGCCCCACCTGCGGGAACGCGGCCTTTGTCCCGTGTCAGGGCTTGTGTGTGATGAAGGTCAGCGCCGAGGCTGTGCGGGGCAGCAGGAGGCCTAATGCCGAGCCGGACAGCTTGTGTCCTGGGTAGGAAAAGGGACACAAGGGACACTTGTTTATCTCTCAGTGTATTTTACCAGATTTCCATCTGCCGGGACGCGCTACCGAGCCACTCCGTCACCGCAGCTGTTCTCACAGCCCTAAGACGGGCGGGACGCGCTATTGCCATTTCCTTGCACATTTCTATTAACCCTCCTAGCAGGCTCGTTCGTGTCACTGCCGAGGCTGGATTTACCTTCCAGGAATAGCCGTTCCCGCGGTCGCAGTCGATCTCCCTCTGGCAGACGGCGCGCACGGCCAGGCAGTGGTGCCGCCACAGCCGCTCGCTGCCCTCGATGACGCGGTGCCAGCCCTTGCACGTCACGGACGCGTGGCACAAGCTCTCGACATCCAGCCCGCCGAAAATGCGGGCGCTGATCTCGGGAGGAAGGGCAGACACGAAGTCACCCGCTCCTCCTCTTCCTCCCTCGGCGCCGTCGCGGCCGGCAGCGCGCCGCGCCTCCA
>VYXD01005861.1:2347243-2396846 GCA_013397195.1 Hylia prasina
CCGGTCCCCCAGAGCCGCTGCCCGAGGTAGCGGCGGCCGCTGCCAGGGCCGGGGCGGTTCGTGTCCGTGGCCGAGGGGTTTGAAGGGGAGCGCTGAAACCCCGAGCCGGCCCCGCCGCGGGGGGAAGCGGCGAGGAAAGCTCGGCTCCAGCGGAGGGCAGCGAGGATGGCTGGGAGAGTGGAGCATCTCTCGTAGGAGGAAAGGCTGAGGGAGCTGGGCCTGTTCAGATTTGAGAAGAGACGGCTGAGAGGGGACCACATTCATGAGTATAAATATCTGAGTCCAAGAGGACGGACCAGGCTGTGCCCGCTGGTGCAGAGCAGCAGGACAAGGGGCAGTGGGCAGAAACTGATGCACAGAAGTTCCACCTGAATATAAGGAAGAACATCTTTACTGTGCAGTGGCTGCACATGGAACAGATTGCCCAGGGAGGGTGTAGAGTCTCCCTCTGGAGATACTCCAGAACCACCTGGACACAATCCCGTGCCGTGTGTTCTGGGATGACCCTGCTTGAGCAGGGAGGTGGGGCCGGATTACCACTGAGGTCCCACTGAACCTCACCCATCCTGGGATTTTGTGAGCCCCTGCAGAGTTGAAGGGATGAGGGCAGAGTTTGGCCTTTGGTGTTTCTCTTCACAGGGCGACAAAGAGAAAGTTCAGCTGGTCAGTCAGTGCAGAAAGTTGAGGAAGGGTTGGCAGAGACCCCCCAGTGCTGCTGTGCAGGGAATGCTGCAGCAATTAGACATGTTTTTCCCTAATTTATTTGTGCTGGTGAATTGAGCAGAGGAAAGGCAATGTTTTGAAAGGAAAACAGGTGCAGTTTGGGTGTGCTTTCAAAACCTACAAAGCTTTTTAGATGTAGTGGCTCTGAACTGAGGCTTTTGAAACTGACATGTGAGTATCTAGTGTCACCTCAGTGCTGCAGGCTTGTAGCCCGTAGTGAGAACTTGCTGGGAAGTGCTTGACTCATTGGGCATCTGATCCTGAAAACTGCATCTTAAAATCGTTGCGTGACTTTTAGGATAGGATCACATTTTGGGGAGTTGTGCAGATTTACCATAAAGCAAATTCTAAGATGCAATTTCAGCGTTCTCGAAGTTTTGTCCTGGCAGCAACCAGTGTAAATTATGTACTTAAACCCCAAACACCACAGTCGTGGTCAGCAATTAGAGAGTTTTTTGTTCCGAACCCTTTAGGTGTGAGGTAAAAGGAAGGTGCATTTATTTCCTCTAAGTTTCCTCCCATCCTTTAAGCTGATGTAAGAGAATGTTGACGGTCAATTTCAAGCTGCATTTGTTAATGTCAGACACTCAGACCAACTTCAGTGTTCAAAAGTGCATGTTTGTATCTGTAGTGTGTGAGTAGCTGAAATTGATTTTGTTTTGTCAGAAAAAACTCAGGAGGCTGATGCAGAAGAAGCACCAAAGTTCATGCTGTTGAGATGTCCTGTATTCCACTGTTAATGGAACCAGCATGCTCCAGCTCTGAGGTCCAGGGAGCTGCAAACATGAGGAATAATGATGCTGCCTCCAGACTTTTGGTGGGTGCTTAAGATTTTAATGAAATTTAATATTTGTGAGCTTGTGTTGAAAGTTGAGGAGGTGTGTTTTCTGTACAAATGAAATGTCAGCCTTTGCTGCAGTTGAGATCCCTGGGGTGGAGTGGCTCAGGAAATTCAAAATGATAGTGCTGTTTTCAGTAAATAATGAATGTGACTTTGGTGTATTTGCATTGTTTTTTACAGAGATTTAGAGCCTGGTTACTTTCTGGAGAAATAAATTGTAGGAGTGCAAGAAAGACTTTTCTGTTTGTGAGGTTTTGGTTTTTTTTTCTTGGACAAATAGGCTTTTGTTAGACTTCCTCTTTCTGTTATATCTATATGTGGAAACTCTAGAGCAAGATGGTGGTAAAGCTCTTCTGTGAATCTTTCAGTTTGTAGCCTTTTAGATATTTATTCCAAAGATCTAAGAGTTTATTTTTTTTTTTTTAACTGCATGAAGGTTCCTATGGATGTTGTTTTTCTGAGTGAGTGGAAACTACAAAAAAAAAGTTAAATATTTGAGCAATAGTCCCCATACAAAAAGTAGGTGCTTACACAGACTGCTTTTGAAGGGCACAGCTGAGTACAAACTCTGGTCTAGTTTCCCCCTGCTCTTCTGTAACTGGATAAAGGCACTAAACAATAAATGTTGTTTCAGGTTCCTCTTTCTGATGAAAATGAAAGCAAACAGTCAGAATCCATTCAAAGAAAGAGAGTGCTTCCATCTTGGATGCTGGAAAGAGATCTCCTGGTGCAGAGGGTTTCCAAGCCTGTAATGACAGGAGGTAGGCTTGCAGTGTGATAACAATTGCAATCCATTATGCATTTCTGTGCTTTGATATAATTTTTAAAATTATAATTTTATAATTTGGTGGTAGGAAGTATTAATTTGCTGCTTCTCTTTCCATGCTCTGTGTGGGGCAGCTGACAAAGACTGACTTCTGTTGTCTCCTTTGTCATCAGTCCTATGGGTGTGATAGAGATTATTTTCATCAGTTAATTTTCTTTCTGTTGTTTTTGGTTTTGATGCCAGATAATAAACTCTGTTTGTACAGCTGAGCATTGGATGTTCTGGAGCCCTTTCCTATAAACTTGCCTATTTTGAATGTAAATTCTAGGTAATTTCTGTCCCTTTAATTCCTAGCCTTCTCCACACTTAAGTCACTGATGTTTTGCCCTTCTAAAATTAGGTTCCTAATTTCACAGGTTTTAGAAGCAAGAGGATTTGGGCGGTGCTGCATGTTAGTTTTTTAATCATTACTGAATCAAACTCAGATATTTAATCCAAAGTTAATTCCTAGGAGGAGCAGTTCATTGCAGTCTGATAGTTTATTACCAATATGAGACTAAAACAGTGTTGCATTCCCTCCTGTTCTTGTGGGAAAAGAGCGTGTGGTGTCCTGCTGCTGCTGCTGCATATCAGCAGTGAGAGCAATAGAAGAAGCAGAAGTGACTTCAGTCACTGTCAGTGGGACACATAAAGTGCCTATGCATTGGCACAAGCTCAAGAAGGTTTTCTAACACGTCTGATTTTGGTCCTGGGAGCTTCTAAAACTGCCACTAGATAAACTTTCTACGTGGCATTTATTGGCCCTTGTGGTTTTTATTGATGGAACAGGAGGCCTAAAGAAGTGAGAGGAGGAAACTCTGTCATTCCCTGTGCTGTGCAGGCACGCCCCACCCTGTTTGCCTTTCTGTGGGGAGGTGTGAAGTAGTTTGGGTGTAAAACTGTTGAGTTTCCTTTGCTGATCAGTCCAGACACTTTTCCTGGCCAGACATTGCATAATAACTTCTCTCCTGTTGTAACTGCAGGTGTCTGTGTGCACTGATGTGTCTTTAAACACCTCAGTCGTGCCATTCACCACACTGCCTGTTCTCTTCCTCAAAAGCTAGTTTGGAAAAAATTGTAAGATGCTAAAGAAAATCTGTTTCAGTATTTTTTTACTGTCATCCCCCTTCTAAATGTAGACTGTTCTCTCCTGCCTCATTTATATAAAAATTGCAAGTGGCTGTGTTGAGTCCTGTACTGCTGTGGTAGTTTTATGTTTGTGCTTTTGTTTTGTGTTTTTGGGGGAGTGGGGTTTGTTTGTTCATTTGTTTCTTTACCAGTACTGTAACATTTGTTATATGTGTGAATATAATGTTTATTTCAAAGACTGAACACTTTGTTTCAGTGTTGCGATCAGGAGCTGTGTGGATGAGATACGTGCAAACATTACTGGAACTGTTTAAAAAGGCTTCTTCACAGCTGCTGCTGTTTCTCATGCCATGTGCCCAGTGTTCTGCTTTAACTATTTCTAGTGTCAGGATTTCACTGAAAAAGTTGCATTCCAAAAGTGCCTTTTTCTTTTTTTTTTTTAAGGTAGTAGAAAGAAAAAAGGCCAAGGAAGGGGAGAAGGTCACAGCGAGTCATTAAAATCAGAAGTACATGTACAGCAGAAAAAAAGATCAGCTTCTGAAGAAACTATAGAGGATTTTGAAGGTGAAGAGCAAGATCAAGGGAAAAGGAGCTGCCTTTCCATCCCTGTTCCTTCATCTCAGGTAACTTTTTTGGCTCAGGGCAGAACCGTGATATCACAAAAAATGAGAATGTAGTTGGCAATGTCATGTTGCAGGTTGGGTCTACAATGTAACTTTTTGTTCTGTGTGTTCTGTTCTATGTGTTCTGCTTGTGATTTGTTGTTTTGAAATACCAGTCCATTGGATAGCAAGGATCATGGAAGCATCAAAGGTTTGGTTTTCTGTGTTTCCTTCAAAGGATCTGGGACTTGGGCCCCACAAAAGTCCCAGACTTGGAGCTTTGCAGCAAGAGGCAGGAGCACATGGGCCAGAGCACTGCTCCTGGGAGTGGCTGCTGTGTGAGGTTTCTCTTTCTGAGCACCTTTGGGGATAGGTGATGGTGTGAGACTGATGTAATGCCACACTGGGCTTTGCCCAAGCCATTGCCCTTCTAGTTAGGTGAGGGTTTATGGTCAGATAAGGATGCTATGTGGCTCAGCAACTGCTGTGCTTCAAAGGAAGGCAGCATGGAGCGTGCTTATGCCACCATCTCAAAATCTGAGTCAAAAAAAGGAAAGGGGAGAAAAAAGTAACCTGAAACCCAAAACGAGTTGTGGCAATGAGGGAACGGACCCTTTGGTGCAGCTGGTCCAGTGTCTCTGTGACCTCACAGCACAGCTGCATTTACAGACAAATAAATCCTTGCTAACAACATCTTGCAAGTGGTGCCTTGAGAAGGATCATTGCTAAAGACAAAGCATATTCTGGTGAGAGCAAACTGGGGGTTTCACTTGTTTCCTTTAAGTGAACCACTCGGGGAGGTGTTTTTAATGTCTGGCAGTAGAATTGCCTGGGTGTGTTCTAGGATCTGATAAAATACTTAAAATGCTTCTGACACTGAAAGTTATTGGGGTTTTGGTTTTAAGGTTAATTGAAACCATGACTGGAGAACAAGTAGTAGTAGTAGTTCTGGTTTAACAGTGGTCCACAAGGTGCATTAATAACAGCTGCTGAGCTGTTTTCTCTTTGCCAGGTTATAAAATGAGCGACATAATGAATTATTCAATTTTTACTTATTTTCACCTAACAGTTTCACAGATCACTTCAATCTCAAGTACAGTTTAAGAAATTGCTTTCAGGACTTTGCAGGAAAGCCGATGTATTAGGGCAAGCAAGGGTAATAGCCACAGAGAGCTGTGAAAGACTGTAATTTGGATATCAGAGCCTAAATCACGGTCCTGCCATTGAGAAAATGTTCTGTAGGGAAGGGAGCAGAAATTCCTGAGCTGTTGTAGTCGGCAGCAGCCGCCGGAGGGCACCGAGCCCCTGCGCGTGTATCCCTGGCATTTGGTTTCCCTGGCATTTGGTTTCCCTGGATTGCAGGCTGTCACTGATCCCAGTCCATGGGAGCCTTCTGTCCCACGTGCGATACAGGCGGCGGGCTGAAACACGCGGTAGAGAACTCACAAGTGGCAGGGGCAAACAACAGCAATTTATGATTTCTTTTGCAAAGGCAGGCTTGTTTTTGAAGTTGCAGCCACTGCTGAGCTGTGTTTTGGGGGTTGTCTTTGTGTCCTTTGAGTCACTAAATATGCTGCTGTCAGGATCGGCTGATATTTAATGCTGACTTTGCCCTTCCTTGCTGCTCAAATGTAATTGTCTCTGGTTCAGGATAACATTTTGTGAGATTTGCACTGAAAGGAACAAAATCAAACAGGAAATCACTGGCTGGTTTTCAAGCTCTGCCAAACATACCTGTGTAAACGTAGTATAAATTTACTGGTGGGGGAACAGATAACAATCTTTAGAAAGCAGAGACCTTTGAATAGTTCTGTGATGTATCAAAGTAGTTCAGCCTTGAATATGGATATGCTTCCAGGTATTGTGTCAATTGTCAGGACAATGTTCTTTCCTCAGTTGTATATTTCATATTCTTTTTCTAAAGAACACATTTCTTATTTTAAATGTGCATTTTTTTCCAAAATTTAAAATGCAGTGTGTGTCAAAACTGAAATATTTGCCTAATGGTGTCTGTGACAGACTGTTATGATTTAGAGTCATGAGCTGAAGCATTTAAGGTGTATCAATGTGGGATTAACCTCAGGGTATGTATGCTGAGTTCCCATACATCTTCTATATAGATAAGTACATATATCCTTCATATATCTTGGTGCCTAAATTATTAAGAAATTCATTAAATTAGTAAGCAATTCCTTAATGATTTAAATTGACTCTTGGGTAAGAGTCTACATTCTTCTACAGTCTACTACATCTTCACCTGTAAAATTCCCATTAATTTTTCAGGAGCAGTACTTTAATTGTAAATTAATTTAAACTAGTTCTTGGACTGTTCACAAACTGAGGTGGTGAGAGAAGTCATGTTGTGAGGGAACTGAAGCTGAGGAAGGAAGCTGTTGGATAAGTTTTTCTTTAAGACTGTGTGCTCTCTATGTGTTTTCTGACGTTGCTGCAATCATTCAGCAGCTGTGTTTAGCAGTGAACTTGAGTTTGGGAAGTGGAGTAGAAGATTTTTAAAGTCTGGACCAGATGATCTTTCAAGGTCCCTTCTGTAACTGATTTTGAAAGCAGGGGTGATGAGGCACTTTGACTTCAAAGCTTTTAATTCTGAGGAGTGTAAATTTTCAGGTTCTTCAAAATGTAACCTTGTTCCACAGAATACATCTGGATTTCCTCTTGAGACTACCATGAGAGATATGGAAGGAAGTGGCAAGACTGGAACAAAAAACCCTGGAAGTTCTCTGGAAAAAAATGATAGGCAGCTGCCTAGCAAATGGTCTAAAAAAGTAGGTGAGATCTCCAGTAAAGATAATAGAACTGAGGAAACAGAAAACAAAGAGCAGATTACTGGTTCTGCAAGGCAACAAACTCACTGGGGCAGGACTTGCCAATACTTTGGTGCCCAGGAAGGGATTCTTGAGCCTGATGCATGTCTGGACTTCAACACTGAGGTTTCTGATTCAGCCAGAAGTGCAGATGCTTCAGAAAGCTCCAAACAGATGCAGCATAAGAGGACACCTTGCATGTATGGAAGTGGCTGTTACAGGTAAAGCAAAATTAAAACTAGCTTGTTATTTACAAGTAATGTGTTAGCTATGGAAGAGAAAACTGTAGAGTTGTTACAAGCTTTGATTTGGGAAAAAAATCTTTTGGTGGACTGGGGACTGATGAGAAACAAATAGCAGGACACTAATTTTAGGTGGATAAAAGGAGGAGCTGGGATGTCTTGATAACCCCTAATACAACCCAAACAAGGGATGATGTACTTGAGCAAATTAAAAGATGGAGTGTTGCAGGAAATAAAAGATAAAGGTCCATTATAAAACGAAAAGAAATAAAAGACCCGTGTGTACTGTATGAGAGTATTAGCAGGGAGAAGAGATGTAAAAAGCTCAAATGCCCCACACAAACCCTGTAGGTTTGTTTTATTAGCAGGTGAGACTTACATGAAAGATTATTGTGTTTGTTGAAGTTACTGCCTGCTTTGTGATCTGAATGTTTAAAACACTTATTATTTGTCATCCATAAATAATCAAGAATTTCTTGTATTATACCTTGGCGTTGCTGCAATTTCTTTTAAGCAGTCAACTCTAAAACCAGAACAAGGCATACTTGGAACTCAAGGTTAACCCTTACCTGGACAGTCTTTGTAAGCCTCTCTGCAAGTGAGGAACAACTGGGATCTTTCCTCTTCTTTTTCACCCACTCGTATTCTTATAAGGTGGAGGTGGTAGAAGATTTGTCATACAGATGTTCCAAAAGACCAGTGCTGGGTGCCTGGCCTCCTGCTAGTTCTTCCTGCCCAGAAAAGATCTGTGGTGTCCTGTGGTGTTATATTGAAGGGAAGGTTGAAATCTAGAGGTGCTCTTGGGTGTAGAAAATGCCCAGTGACCTGTGAAGTGCATTTAGGAGAAGGTTTTGAGCTCCAGGTAATCCCATGTACCTTGTAAACACAAAAGACAAGGCTAATCCAGGAAACAGCAGATCCTGTGACTTTTATCTTCCCCCAAGGGGCTTCAGCAATAATAAAAGCATTGATTAGGAGCCAAACAAGCACAAGGGACTGGGTTCCTGTATGTTTGGTGGGCCTGATGAAAACTGTGTATATCAAAATTGTAAAGCTGTTGTATTCACGAGCACATCATGTGTTGGTTTTCATGTAATTTTGACATACTTCATTCTTTCCCCTAAATAATTATGACAAAAGCATGTCTTATTAGACAGTCCTGTTGATCCAGTAGTACACATGCAACTTCTGGTTTGCTCCAGCTACTTTGAATTTTACTGAGACAAGTTCTGTTATGGGTATTAAGGAGATTTAATGCTCTGATATGATGAAATATTCCTTATCTTTAGGAAGGCAAATCTTAGGTAATAGGGAGTAGGAGTCTGTATGTGCACATTTCTTCCTGGGTCTCTTGATTGTGGAACATTTGGCAGCAATACTTTTGGAAAGTATTGCTTTATAAAAATAAAATAATGTTCTGAAATAACAAATAGCAGTCTTACTTTGTCAGAGAAATTTGTAAATAGGCAGAATCAAAAATGTCAGTTTTGATCTTCAGGAAGTGTTAAGAAACTCAACCTGTTTGCTTGCAGCAAAAAAAATGTGCTTTGTAGTTTGTCTTTGATTTTAATTCAAGGCCCCTAAGCAGTTGTTTCTGCATGGTGGCAAAAGTGTGTTAGAGCAAAGATGAAATGTTAGTTCTAGTTATTTGACTACATTTCTATTAGCCTGTTGTAAACATTTAGAAAGTAAATTTGTATCCCATAGTTCAGTTTCTTAATTTATGAATTTGAAAACTGCTTTTGAAAGAGTCAAACCTCTACCACCACCACCCTTTCTAAGGACCACCATAAAAGGGGTACTGTAGACCTGAATTCTCATCTCTGAAACTGGAACTCAAAATCTTTCTTCCACAATTCAATCCTTTTGCCATAGCCTGGAGTGCAGTTCTCTGCTGCCTGGGGGTGTGTAAATCTCTCCCAGAACTGTCAGAGCAGAGGATGCTCAACCAACAATTGGATTTGTTTGTGGGTTCTTCTGAAGACTTTGCTGTTTGTTTGTTTGTTTATGAAAATAAGTATTTTTCCTTTCACTCTAAGCTTGTAAATCAGGTAGCTAACGATATGCACCTGTCTTTTTTTGGAGTCCTGTCTGCTGGTAAGAATTAAAATACAGAACTTACAAACATGTTATGTGCAGTCATGGCATAACTTGAGGTCTGAATTCTGTGGCTTTATAAGCAGTGCTGGTAATTACATTTTCAATAGGAGGTTTTTTCAGTAGCTGAAGAAATAAGCCCATGAGATGGCAAGAGGTCTTCTGCAGGGGATTGTGAGGAGTCAGGCATTTTAAACTGGTCAGTTAAATTTACTTCATGAAAAGTTTTTAAAGTTGCTTTTGATAGCTACACAGATGAATAACTCCCTTAAATATTTTCACTGAGCAATACTCAACTTCTGCTTGAGGATGACTGCATTGATTCTGAAGCAGTTTTAAAGTTTTATTTGCATAGTTTTTGTTCACATAGTTTCCTGCATCGTGAATTGTGAGTACACAAATTTAGAGCTTCTGTGAAAGCAAAGCTGCAGTAACTGTGTCAGTATGTTCATATGAAGACAACAGTCATAAAACTTCCTTATTAAAATAGGTTTCTATTTGGTTACTTTTCGTGCAGGTAAAGCCTAAAGATTTTGTTTTGATCAAATGAATTAACACATTCCTGTGCACTGAGGCAACTTACAATGTGATAGGTGTGCTCCTGTAACTCAAGTGTCTTATGTCTACAAATAAATATTAAAAAACCCCCTAACAAAACCTTTAAGGAAGAAGCCTTAGGGTTTTTCTGAAAAAAGGGAAGATGTTTGATTCTTAGCTCTGCACTTCTCTGCTTCCTTTTATTTTGTGGGGTATTGTTGCACTACACATAGAGGAAGTATAAATTAACCAGGTAAAGCTAAGATGAAATAGGATATTTCTACTGAGCATCTGAGGTAGGACATGTTCAAGAGCTAGGACATGTTTGAGGTGCTCCACAGGTAATGCATAGTTTGAGGAGTAATGTATAATTTGGCCAAGAGACTCCTAAAGCCTAGTGACAAGGACTTGTACATCACAACTCTTTTGTTGCTCTTTCTCCTTTCTCCCATACTTATTTTTCTTTTTTTTTTCCTCTTCTCCTTCAACCATGGCTGTCTGGTGTTGTCCAAGTAGGTCTTGAAGCAGTGTTTTAAAAAGGAAATGGATGTCTCCTAAAATACAATAAATCTGCTAATTGCCAGCTATTAGACCTTCTTTCCTTAACAACTATGATGTTATATGTATCTTGATGTGGGAATAAGGATTAAAATTACTTCAAAGAACATCAGTGGCTGCTGTAGCCCTTTCAGAAGATAAATTGTATTTCATGTGACTGAGAATTCTTGCTGTTACTGCAAGTGTGTTAGCTCTGTGCATTAAGAAAAGAAGGCAAATGGCCTCTAAATGATTTGGTTTCATCCCATTTATTTTTAATGGGGAAAGAAGTAGGGAGCCAGCCTGAATTTGTCACAACAAGTGATGTTTCATGAGAATTTGGTATGGAATAAAAGACTGCAACCTTGCAATAGTTCCTAGTGAAATATTATTTAATTATCCTACAGTTTGCAGAAGCAACAGCCAGGACAAGAAGCCTATCACCTATCTAAGTAGGTCCAAGAGATACTGGACCTTTGATAAGTGGCTTGTAGAAGAGTTTGTCTGTAGCTTACTTGTGGATTTTCCTGAGTGAAATATGTCTGGCAAATGGAGATTTAAAGAATTAATATGAATGACTATTAATTATGAATGAATTGTTATGAATTAATACAAATTAATGGCCAGGGGAACTCACAGTGTTTAAGTCACCATTTTGTAAAGGCTGTAACAAATGCTCTTTTATTATAGTGGAAGTTGAAAGGCTAAATGAACGTTGACTCTCTGTGAAGTTGAGAAGTGGTACTTGTGAATTTAAAGGAGTTTCTCTGATCAGTGAGGAAGTTGCTGTGTGTGGATGTGGCTGCACACATATGGATGTGCTTGGCATGTTCCATACTTGCTTTTAAATGCAGCTGTAGCAAGTCTAAGTAAAAGCAGTGAGCACTCTGTAGCTGAAAGTTGTTATTCCTCCTGCTTGAGGCAGGCAACTCACTTTTGTAATTTGCACAAACACACTAGAGGTTATGTGCTCTGGGAATAATTGAGGTAATCACCGAAGTATTTTGTAGATGTCTTTTGGAAAATAATTTATTTAAAAACCTCACATTTCTTGCTTCTCAGTGTTAAGCTTGGGAAAAAAAAGTCTCTAAGAAATTACAGGGAAAAAGTAGATTGTTTTTGCTACCAGTATGTTAATTTTGATGTAATTTTCTGTAGCATGTTTTGATCTGTCACATGAATTTCCCCTGAAGTCAAAACTTGTTTTTCTGTATTCTTTTTAACTCCACTTACAACAGGTCTAGAAAGAAGAAAACTGTTCTTTAAGTGATGTTTATGACTGCCTAGTCTTGAGTGCTGTGTGTACAAAGCTCTTTGGGCAAGGAGTTGTGGATGATGGTCTTGTGCTGTGCTCACTAGCACTGGTGTGATTCAGCTACACATGGAGTTGTTAATATCTTATGGAACAACCTCGTGTCAGCATGCTCATTTGTAATTCAAACAAAACCTTCTGTGTACATGTTGGAGGTCTGAAAATTAAAGCTGATGGGAGACAGGAAAATTCCTGGTTTAACCTCAGTTGCAGCAGGTGCTAAGACAAAATTTCTTCTGTTATCCTGAAGTAGGTCAGACGTTAAAAGCTCCTCCTCGTGTAACCGCAGAAAAATGAGCTGTCAATGATTCAGTAATTCAGGTTCTGTATCTCCTTGTGTTGAAATGGAACAGTCAGGTTGGGTGTATATTTGTCTTGTGCAGGAAGAATCCCACTCACTTCCAGCAGTTCAGTCATCCTGGTGATGATGACTACCACGACACGGAGATGGTGGCTCGGGGTGACAGTGACGCCCGGCCGGAGTGTCCCTACGGAACAGCTTGTTACAGGTGAGAAACACTGGGCAAAGTGGCTTTTCTCTTTACAGGCTGAGAATGTTCTCCCCTGCAGCTGCAGAATGACAGTACAACAATGTCCAGTTCTTCATGTTAACTTTGACTGTGGCCTTCTGAAATTTACTGCAGTCAGACTGCCACCCTTAAAGCAACCCAATTCTGTGCATATTTTTAACATTGGCGCAGTAAAAATCACTATTTTGGCAGTGATATCAGCTGTCAGAGGTGAAAACTTGACTATTCAAAGAGTCTACTCAGAGATCAACGCTGTATCTCTTTTCAACATTCAGTAAATTGTTCTTTTACATATTTATCAGACTGTATAATGATCACAATGGACAAGAAAATATATTTTAAGGCAATGGCATTTCTGTGGGAGCATATTGAAACTGGTGGCTGCTGTTAAAGATTGTTTCCACACAGAAGCATTTTCTCCTGTAAGGTGTGCTTGTCCTAAAAAGCTCTGAAATGTAACAAAATGAGGACAGATGAAAAGGCTTGGTGGTATTCAGCTAATGCAGAAGAAGTGGTTCTCTTAAAAACACCCATGAGATGAATTTCCCATCTCAGGCTGAGCAATACAGGCTTATATCAGTAATGAAATTGCCAACAGACTTTTCAGGAATACCATGGATGCTTTATCTAAACCCCAAACTGCCTCTCCTTCCAGATAAGACAACCTCTGTGTTGCATTAATGGATCATTTCTTCATCTGTGTTTCATTCTTTTGGGATAGAGGAATGGAGGCACCCACAAAAAATTGATCATTCTTTTGGTGAAGCAACAGATATAATTTGAAGGGGTTTTGTGTTAATTTTGTTGTCCTTATCTGTTGGCTATTACTTGACTGATCTAAATGCTGTGCCTTGAAAATTATCCATAAAATACCAGAGAATTTTGCACTTCTTAAATGTGGAACAAGGTGATGAAATCAAGCTTTTACTGTTTCCTTTTTTGCAGGAAGAACCCCCAGCACAAACTGGAATACAAGCACAGTGCACCTCCAGGTGGGCAAGTTGTTCAATATTACAGAATCAAAGAATATTCTGAATTGGAAGGGACTCACAAGGGCCATCAAGTCCATCTCAATAAAATGCTTTAATCTCCCTTTAGGGAATAAAGTTGCATTTATAGCTCCCTCTGTATTAGGATTTTTTTTTTATAAGAAATTCTCAGGTAAGATACAATTTTAAAGTGTTCTGATGCTCTAAACAAAATACTGCAACAACATCTTGAAACCTGGAAGGGAATATAACAAAAACTGAATTTGAGTTCCTAATCTAACACCTTGTGGTCCTTTTATATTCCAGTAATTTGATTTGGTGAAAAAACACAGGGGAATGTGCTGTTTACATTTTTTCTGCTCTTAAAGAATTGAAAGACATACTTGGGTTTGGGTTTTTTTGGGGGGAGTGCTTTGTCTTGATTATTGGATTGGAGTTTTTCCACGTGAAATCCCAATGCAATAAACAGTAGTTCAGTTATGAAAATGTCATGATGATGCATTTTACTTTGAAGGTTCAGGGCTATGACATTATTAAGAATAGCATTTGTGGAAACAGTAGTGTAAAATATTTAAATGCCCTAAAATATTCCAGTTTCCTGCTTAAAATCCCTCAGTCAGAACTGATGACATTTGACTACAGATGGCAGGGGTAATAATTTTTCAGAACAGTTTGTCTAGGTAATCTCTTGGGAATGATTCAAGGCAAAAAGAATCTTTTTGGGGCAGCAGAATAGCTTTTGTACCTGTAAGTACAGCACAACCATTTCAGCATTTGTTTAATAGGTCAGTTTTCTGTTGTAGCAGCTCTAAGAATAATCCTTTATGCCAGGGTTCCCTCTGTCCTGACTGACAATTTCCCTTTCTTTAGTAACTGGGAGAGGAACACGGCAACAAACTTCCAGAAATGGTGAGTGTATTCTAAAGTTCTGAGTGGGCACATCAACCTGCAACACAGGTTGATGGTCTGCTGTGGTTGGAGATGTTTGATAATACTTAGCTGAGGAGAAAGTAGTCTTTATTTTACTAAAATCCTTGTTTTCTTACAATAGTGCTTCAGTTGAATTTGTGCCAGTCTTCCTAGATTGTCTTACCTGTGTTTCCCTAGAAGCAGACAAGAAAACAAACATTTGAAGGAAAGACACTTGTGGTTAAATGGTGTTTTCCATCTTCACTCCTTACACAGCAGCCATAATAGGATGAAAGAAATCCAGAATTTCATGCACAGCTAGTTAAAGTTGCCTTACAGGGAGTGATTGCTCCTGCAACATGGAGATAGTCCCTCTGCATTGCACTGACCTTTAAATAACTTTCAGGTGATAACCTGTGCATGTGGTGATGAGCCTGCTGACTCTCACAGTGAAGTGTGGGTATTTCAGGGCGTGTTAGGATCAAAGTGTAGAAGTTTATGTGTGTTGGGGGTGCAGAGACTCAAGTTTTAAACACACTTAGGTCTGCTTCCATGATTCTTCTGTGTCTCAGCTTCCAAATGTTAAGCTGCCCATGCTTTCTAATATTGAAAGTGAGCTTTAAAGAGCAGTCTGAAAGTCTGATGCTGTGCAGTCTCCACTTTCAGTGGCCAGAGGGTGTGGAACTGCTGCATTTTGAGTGGGAGTGGGAACTGGCTTGCCTTCTTTGAGATCACCAAGGAGTGGCTAGGAATTTCCTCAAGAAATCTGCAAAATCAATCTGCTTTCTACAGGAAATAAATAAAAATGCACGTAGCTGCAGTTAGCTTTCTAGGCAAAGTGTTTTGGCCTCCATTTCTGTTGTGGGTTGAATGCAGGAGGTTGTTTTAAACTTTCCACTGGGAAATCTCTTTGCCATGCCATTTCCTTACGAGGTTTGGGTGCACTTTGCCTATCACCAAGTATTTGCTGTGCTTGTATCTGTGCACCAGCATGTTCTGAGGCATGTTTGGTACCTGTGTGCTTTAGTGCATCCTGTCATACAGGATCATACCAGCCTCATCTTGATCAGAATTCCATGGTAGAAATTAGTGTTACAGAGTGTTGAGGCCTGCACTGTGTGGTGAAGATTTTAGAACGAAGCAGGCTGGGCTGTGTGCATGTCTAAAAGTCTAAATCTGTTCTTGAAGGTTTTCAATTGTAGCTGTGCCTCTCACAAGAGCACCTTCCTTACCCAAGTAGTGGGTCCTGTGTGTGCAGCTGATGGTCAGGCAGGGGTGACTCTGAAGGAAGAAGTGCTGCTCTTGCAGCATGTAAAACTTGCACAAATCCAGGCTGCCAAATTCAGCTCTTCCTACTGAGAACAAACTGGAAAATAATTGATATTCTGCACACAGGGGAAAGAAGGGAAATAATGTATTAGGTTCTGTTTATATTTATTATTTTCAATTTTTTTAATGTCTTGTTTACTGGCTTACTTAGCTCTGTGGAGGACGAAGCTCATAAAAGGTGGTGCTCAGCAAGTTCACACCTGAGGCCATCATACCATGTTCTGCAGGGTCAGACAGACAGTAAAGGCTCCATTAACCTTTATTTTGTCATATTTGGCACAACTGCACCGTTAGACACAGCAGGATTAAATTCCCTACAAGGGTATTTAAATTCCACCAGCCAAGAAAACAGGGGAGCCCTCCACATGGCAATTAACATGTTTAGCTTTTAAGTCTAATTGCTGTCAGAATTGCCTGTGGAGAATGTTCTGAAAAATAATGTGAGGCAAATTACTGGGGAGTAGTTGTAAGGAAGGAACTGAAAAAAAAAAGACTTATGCTGCCCCTAAATTGTCACTACTGAATGACTTCTCTGGGTTGTTGCTACTGAGATGAATAATACCCTGTAACCATGGAATATGCAGGATTCTCCTACACACTTTTGTACAGGTTTTCTAGCAAGCTGATCAGCTCACTTCAAAATAGAACATTTTGGAAGGAGCAATCAGCGAGGGGTTTCTTCCCCACATCAAGGAGATACTTTCATAGAAAGTTTCAAGGTCATCTTTATACATATACTACTAGGGAAAAGGCAAAATTGAGCTTAATCATCAGCGTTAGGGGCTGCAGGGCTGAATTAAACTACAGAGGAAAGAAGCGGAGAGGAAAGGCATAAAAGGAATTGCATCACTCACTGCTAAAATCAAAGGACTGATGTATGGGGAAGGAGAATATAGTATGCACCTCATGCATTCGTAGGAAGAATATTAAAGTCATCAGTATTTTGCCACAATTCCTGCTTCTGTTGTAAAATACCACTCACAGTGCTGTGAAAGTGACAAAGGGCTTTTCTTTGATAAGCAGGTCTTGGGCTTATTTTTCTTATAACCTTAGTCTTAGAAGGGGGATTTTGTTCTTATTTTATTGAGCATTTTCATTTTGACCCTTCCCCTCCAAGACATAATTAATTCTTCAAGGACAAAGTCTGTGATTCTGCTAATAAATTCTGCTGGTTATGAGTTAACACAGTGTCTTGGTTTGAGACAAACTGGGAGGAAACATCCTGAAATGAACGTGTCCTCCCAATTATGGCATGATTAATTACCTCTGAAGTCTGTTAATCAACAATAAGCCAGCAAGCATAAAAAGGAAGGTAATTCTGGAACAGGAGCATTCCCAATCATAGAAAAGTGTGACTGATAGAGGCTACCTGAGGTACTGGTGGTGGTGTTTGTGCCTGGAGCTCTGACCTGAGGTTTCAAGGGTTTGCTGAGAAGTGCTTATGGTTCATTTAAAGAGTTAGGATTTGGCCTGTGGTCTGTAGCTAAAGAAAAAATCATATTCATAGTTTCATATGAAACTATGTTTCATATCTGGTGACAACAGATATGTTAGCTAAACTGATATCAGTGGTTATTTCTAGATAAGGCAAGAGTGCAAAAATGGGAGGGTGAGAGGAAGAGGAATGGACAGGATTTTACTCAGAGGTGTGACTTAAGGACAGAATAAGACATGATTGGAATATTAACAGGCCATGGCTAGTTAGGAATTTTTGACATTTAAGAGAAGAGGTGTCTCAGATGGTGAGAGCAAGGCTTAAACACATCTGCCAAAATGTATTTCTGAAGGAAATGACCTTCAGAAGGGAAACACAGACTATCCAGGATGAGGGCAAGTGAAGAGCATAGGTGGTGAATGATCTACATTTCCTTCTCTCATGTGAAGGTCAGGAAAGAAGTGAGTAGGAATTAAAGTCATATAAGCTTCCAAAGACAAAGAATATAAAGGATGGATGGATGGAGGCAGAAAACCTAGGGCCAGGGTAGCCATCTAGCAATAGCTAGAAGCTTAACTGGAAGATAGATTTGTTGTTTGGGTGATTCTTTCTCTTGAGGAATGAAGCTTAACTGCGTGGGCTCTGGGAGGGATCTTGAGCTCTACATTTATTATTCATGAATACATGACATTTTTGTCCTTACAGGAAAAAGGGCTGTGGAGAAAGACAGTGCCAGTGATGGGGCAGCCAATGAATATGACCTCAATGACAGCTTTATAGATGATGATGAGGAGGAGGAGGAGGAGTGTGAACCTACTGATGAAGACTCAGACTGGGAACCAAGTTCAGAAGAAAAGGATAATGAAGATGTTGAGGCACTTGTGCAAGAAACACGTAGATTTGTTAGGGTCAAAAAATAGCTGCTCACAACAGCCTTGTGAATGTCCAGTGTGGTTGTGTTAAAACATGGTTGCACAAAGGAGAGGAATTGTTTGAAATTTTTCTTTCTCCATGTTGTAGGCACTGCAGGAAGATAATAATGGGGCTGAGGGGATTCTGCAATGTCTTTCTTGTCCATATGTATTATTTTGGGGCTGGTGTGGTGTTTGTTGTATTAAGTTGTGGACCCAGAGGGTAGAGCTCTGAAAATTTTTTGTTTTTTCTTTCCTCTTGTGTTTTTTTTTTTTTTTCCTTTTTTTGTTTTTTTTTTTTTTTTTTTTTTTTTGCAACGCCATTGGGATCTTGTATTTTGAATTTAAAAACTTCATCTTCCTGTGCTTGAAAGAAATATTGGCAGTAGGAAAGCCTAAGCCATTTTTATTGTTGAGTTAGTGCAGTTCTAAACATTATTATTCTGCTCCCATCTTTCCCAGGCATTGTTTTGTTGGTTCTCCTCAGGTACAGTAGTTAAATACAGGTTGTCTAAATCACTTGAGAGAGGGATCTCAGTGTATTGAACCACTTCATTGGCTCAACAACAATTAGAGTGTTCTTTGCTCTAATTACAACAGTACCTCTTTCTGTGTACATCACTGGAACTGTGTCCAATTCTCAGCAAAGTCTTGATGACTGTATTTTTGCACAATTAAACTTGTAACATACAGTGGGAAAAGTGTGCAAGTGTGTCTGTGATTTCTCAAGACATGGGAAGACCTTGCCTTCAGTGTGTTCATTGCTCCCCTGAGCTTCCTGGAAAGCAAGTTAAAAGGTTTCACTATATTTTGGGACAGATGACTGGATCCCTTTGCCATGAGGCCCGGCTCTTTTTGGAATCTTACACTGAATTATCTTGGATTCCTTCATCATGCTGCCACCTAAATTGGAGTTGCTAATCACAGCCTCACAGAGGAATCCTTGACTGACCCTTGTAGTTTCCTCTTCACCTGGTATCTTTTGGAGAGTGTCACCACATGGCCCTGGAGGGGTTCTTCACACCTTTTTGGTGTTTTTTGGAGAGTTTTCCCAGTTTGGCTTTTTCAGAAGCTTCCACCTTCCTTGGTGGCATTTCACCCCATGGCTTTTTTCTTGATTTCTACAGTGCCTGGCATAGATTGGAGCACTTCATAGAGCCCTCCTGGGGCAGTGCATCACCCCTGGCTCTGTCAGAGTGCTGTGTGCCCAGATCCTATTGCTTTGCCTCAGCCTGCTTCCTGTGATTGCTTTACATGTGTTACCTTCCACGTTTTTTCTTCTGGATTCAGCAGATGAGCAGGTAGAGTTTTCATGGAGTTTTGATGTCCCTTTTGAGCTCAGGGATGCCTTTTTCCAGGAAGTGTTACCATCTCAGTGTTTTCTGTCACTGAGTGTTAGTTTTGAAGAAGGTGACTTCACACTTTGAGCAGCTTTGTGCTCAGTGATGTTTCTGACTATCCATGGTTATTTGGTGGTTTTTATACTGGGATTTGTTCCACGTTCTTTTGGTCTGGTTGGTGTTACAAAGGTCACTTTTGAAGCTGCAGGAATCCCTGCCTCCTCAGTGGTTTTGAGGAGCAGCTGAGGGAGCTGGGTGTGTTTAGCCTGGAGCAGATGGGGCTCAGGGGTGACATTGTCACTCTCTACAACTACCTGAAAGCCAGGTGGGGGTTAATCTCCCAGGGAACAGGACAAGAGGACACAGTGCTAAGCTGCACCAGGGGAGGTTCAGACTGGACATTAGGAGGCATTTCCTTCACAGGATAGATGGTTAGACATTGGAATGGGGGTGGTGGAGTCACTGGCTCTGGAGGTGTTTAAGGAAAGACTGGCACTCAGTGCCACGGTCTATTTGATGTGGTGTTTAGCCAAACACCAAAATCCAAAGGCTGGACTCAAGGATCTCAGAGGTCTTTTCCAACCTGAGTCCATGATTTAGGGCTCTTCCTGGCCACGTGTGTTACGGTGCAGCCTGTAGGACAGGATCCCAACAGAGTGTATCAGAGAGCAAGATCTCTGTGGGACTGAGGGACAAATGTCCATCTTGCCTCAGTTCCTTTTCCTGCTCAGGGGTGTGTGTATTTCTCTGCACAGGTGGTACAGAGCATTTGGAAAGGGGACAGCCCAAGCCAACACAGGGAGAGGGAGAGAATGCAGACACTACAAACACTGGATAAGTGCCTGGGTACCGAGCTGTCAAAAGCTGAAGCATCTGTTGCTACTTGTTGGAGTCATGGGAATGCTGGGAATGCCTGGATGACGCCATTCCCAAGGCGTTTGACGTGAGCTGGTGCAGTCTGTGGTGATGCTGTGCTGCAGAGGCAGCAGCTGGAGGGTGCTGTTGCCACAGGAGAGGCTCAAAGAAGAAGGATCATAGCAAAGCCTTGGCTCCTGAATGAGTCAGTCGTCGGGAATTCTCTGTGCTGGCTGCTTTGATGTAAACTGGCCTGGAATCTTGGTCATCCCCCTTTTGTAGAGGGACAATTGCTTTAATGACATGGCCTTTGTTTTCTCAGTGCCTGTTGCTGAGAATAGCTGCTTTTTCTTCTCCTAATGCTCTCTCAGCCATTTGGGGTCACCATTTTAGCTTCCAGGTACACCTTGGGTTTATGTTTTTCAGTGGAAAGGAGCAAAGACTGGATTTTACCCTCAAGTTATCCCTGGAGAAGTTATCCCCTCCAAAGCCTGTGGTTTTGGAGCTGTGCTGCAGGAGGACAGCTGAACAGTGATCTGGTGTGGTAGCACCACAGTTGTGCATTTGGCAGTGAAAATTGGAGCTAGCCACAACCCAGACATGGTAGCATCTGTTTGATTCACTCCATAGTTGTCTAAACACTACCAAAGGCTCTGAGGAGGATGCCTCACTCCCACCCACTCCTCATCCATGACACATTTCCAGAGTTTTAAAGGAATTCTTTGCCCCAGATTTTGTTTAGTACTATTTTTCTTGGTGGAAGTCAAAGGTTTTTTTATTAACTCAGCCTTAGATGGATTTCCCTAGTGTGGAAATTGTCAGTTGAGATTTTGTTGCACCAAAACCATGTAGGGAAAACAGGTAGGAGGACTATCAGCACACTCTAATAACAGGTAGGAATGCTAGCTAATCCCCAACCACCAGGGCAGGTTTCAGGAGATGAATATGGGAGCAGAGTGTCAGAAGGAGTCATGAGATTTCAAGTGAAATTCCAAGATTAAGCCTTTTGATAGTGAAATATTTCCACTCTCTGGTCCTTTAAATTTCTGTGGCAGGCTGGAAAACAAATGAATTTAGTACTTACCCCTGTTCAAAACTGACATTTTGGAGGATGATTTCAGTCGTATTTTTGCCTAACAGCAAATGATGAATACTCTCCAACATATATTTAAGAGCAGCTAATGATGAGAGGCTTTCAGCATTTTAATGGATTTGAATATCCTTTTGCCCTTAAATTTAATTGGTAATTTTTTCTTCAGCAGGAATGGGATCATTCACATTAGTCAGTTGGGTAAGAAAGTGATGGCTAAGGGGAAAGGACAAAAAATAATTCAGAATGCTGATACTGAGGCCATGTTTTATTTGCAGGATTTGCTGCTCACTTTAAATTCACAAATAGACAAGTTATTTACCAAAACCACTTACTCCAAAAGTAGGCACAACCACATACTCTAAAACAGGAAGCATTTGTCATCACGACAGAAAAGATTTTATTTCCATACACAGAAGTCCATGATATCTTATGTGCAGTCGAAATGAGTAGGTATAATTACTGTCACCTGCTTTGTCACAATTACCAGGTAAGGAACATCCAAACTGGAGTTGCACTAAATCAGAACAGTAAAAGAAGCACTGCAGAAGGAAATGGAGAATTCATCTGGAGTTGTTGCCTCATATCTCAGCAAACAATAAGCTCAACCAGAGGCTGGCTCACTGAAGCCTAAGCCTGTCTTGCTCCCAGAAAGATGGATCATCTCAGGATATCCTTGGTATTTTGGCTTTGCTTGTCCTTTATCATGAAGGTGCACACAGACTTGGTAAGAAGTCTGGTTGGATTTTTCCCACCACCGTGCTGTAGTTTTATATGGATCCCACTGACAAGCAAGGTAAGACACATGAAATTCCATCTGGACATAAGAAACCACTTTTTCACTGTGTGAGACCTGTTGAACACTGACACTGGTGATCCAGGCAGACTGTCAGCATTCCCTGGAGTCAGCCAAAGCCTAGCTGGACACAGTCCCAGCCAGTGTGTGCTGAAGGGTGGGCTAGACAATGTGAAGGTGTTATTCTCAACTCCTACAGTTTTGTGATTGATTCTGTGATGAGCTCAGCATCTCAAGGCAGCAGAAGCTGGGCATGGGGTGTGAGGGAAGAGATCCTTTTCATCTGTATCTGTGGCATTTCCAAACACATAACAGACAGAATAACACTCTCCATAAAACTAAAGAGTGGAATATTGATAAAGCATTCTTAAACAAGGTGTAACAGGAAGAGACTTGAGGTTTCCACGTAACTGTGAAGCAGATTTTAGCTTTCAGAGCATGTGCCTTTCATAAGAGCATGCTGTGCATATTGTCCGATGAGAAAAGAAAGCTGGTGGTCTGTAGACTTCAAGAAGCTTCATCAGGAGTGAGTGACAGGAAGCAAAAAAGGGCATTTTTGGCATCCTTTCTCTTCTGAGCAGAAAGAAAAGGATACCAAATATAAAGGTACAAGTCACGAGCTCAAAGGGGTTAAGAGGTTTCTCTTAAGAAACAAAGAAGCATCACTGCTAGGATCAGCACTCAACTTTTCCATCATTGTAACGTGCTCTAATGCATTCACAGACTTCTTTTCTGTTCTTATTAAACAACTCTAAAATGAGTGTCTACATCCCAAATTGACAGATGTGTGAACTGAAGCACAGCATCTGTTCAAGCTTAAGGATTATCCAGCCGTCCAGTGAGAAGAGTTCTGGTGGGAATGCAAAGTAGGCTGCTTATTTGAGAGCTCTCACCAGTGGTGGGTATTCCCACAGACAGGAGGAAGCTTCTGAGAAGGTATTATTTCCTCTTTACCCCCTCTCCAAAAAAGGTGCAAGTAGAACCTCAGAAAATTTACTGTAGTTTTATGCAGTCTACTTCCTCTGTGACTGGCATTGCACTTGTTCTCAGGTCCAAATCTGTGCTGGATTTGCTTCCCTTATACGTTGACCTCCACCTGAGCAGCATGATCTTCTTGAAGTACTTCATGGTGTTGTTTTTCATGGTTACAAAGCACATGGTGTTTATCATGCTGTTACTCATGGCGATGCACTCGACTATGTAAAAGGCAGTAAGGTAATGCTTCTCCTTCACAAAGATGGTGGGGAAGAAGTCCCGGACAATTGAGAAGCCATAGAAAGGTGCCCAGCAGAGAACGTAAGCAGTCAGGATGCACATTAGTACCATAACAGTTTTCCTTCTGCACCGAAGCCTCTTTCTGATTTGTTCCGTCTGAAACCCTGGGACGGTTTTAAACCAAAGCTCCTGAGAGATCCTGGCGTAACACAAGGTCATTGTAATCACAGGTGCTACAAATTCAATGCCAAAGATGAAGAGGAAGTATGATTTGTAGTACATCTGCTGGTCAACGGACCAAACTTGGCCACAGAAAATTTTCTCCTGGTTTTTCACTATAAACAACACAGTTTCGGTAGCAAAGTATGCAGATGGAATAGCTACAAGTATGGAGACAATCCAGACCAAGGCAATGAGGAAGGTTGCTGTTTGGTAATTCATGCGTGGTTTCAGTGGGTGAACAATGGCCAGATACCTACAACAGAAAAATATATTCAAAATGAAGTCTGAAAACACCGTTGGTCGGAACACACTTCAGGATACAAGCAAACAGAATTGGGCAGGAGGAAATTGCTGTCATTCCTGAGGGGAGAGCCTGAACATGTTTGTCTGTAAGGACATAATCATCTGTAAGAACATTTTGTGAAATAGCAGCCTGGAGCTGAGTTACAGTTGTGTATCACAACTTTTAAACAGGAGCAGGAGTTTGAAAAATGGCAGTACCACGCATCTAGTCAGGGGCAGGGAAGAAAAGACAAACATGTAGAATCAGGAAAATGTTTTCCCTAGGCAGAGAGCTACTTAAATAGCTCTTTTTACAAAGAGGTGAAATATACATCACAGTGTTTTTCTTATTTCTGTGGTTACTCCTTGTCATGCAAAGACCTGAGGGTAATGCTAATAATGTATGGTTACAGGTGAACATGATTTTAAGCCACCAACAGAATGTGTATCTATTTTATGGATACACACTCTAGAAGAGCTTGTATCTATTTTCTGCCCATGCAAACCTTTTTTGTGTGTGTTCTGGAGGTGACTGTTGCTTATTCATCTTAAATATACAGTATTAAGTAATATGGCAAAGCAGAAAACTTGAGTTAGGTATTTGCACTGCTCAGGACTGTAAAGCTGCAAGGTTGAGATTTTTATCAGAGGTCCCAAGCATATTTAACCCAAAGTATTGTTTCAAAAAGTGGACTTTCTCATTCTTTTGGAGTCTATTCCATCTGTGTATATTCAATACATAGAATAGCATCCATGAGATATATTCATTCTAAAGTAAAATGGAAGGTCAGCAGCACTTTGCATCAGCCAGATCTTGGAAGCAGATAAATTGTTCATGGCTCTTAATAGTGCAGGGTAAATTTCAGGGGACAGCAGAATGAGTCAGCCTTGCTGTGGAGCAGATAGGTTAACATTTTTAGATCAGGTCCTGGGGAAGAATGTTGTGACATAATGTATGTGTGTGTGTTCATAAATATGCATATCTGCTCAGCAGAACGTTTGGCTGGATGGGATCAGTCTGTCCCACAGAGTCAGGAGGGAGCTTTGGTGGTGGATTTCCTGATGGTCATTGCTTACCACACTTGGGCTGTTACCCTGGAGTGGTCCTGCAGTTTGTGAACTGAATTCAGATGAAACTGTCCTGGGAGATGTGCTCCAAAAGTGTACATAAAACACACTAAGTGCCATGGCTATTTGATCCAGAGGACCCAGCTAAACACTTGCAGTGTGGAAATTGGACACTTATCATGTGCTCTTCCTCTTCAGATGTTGTATTTTTCCTATGTAGGTGTGGCCTTAAAAATGTGAAATTCCTAGGCATAGAGGAAGAAGAAAGAGAGCCCTCCCTAGAGGAAATCCTCAGTGGGACATACTTACTTGCTTTACATGCCTGATTCCTTTTAATTAATTTAAACATGGGAAGACTTTTGTTAGGAGCCTGTTCTTTTTAGAGACAGAAATCAACAAGCCACATAACATAACTAACATGGAATATGTGACTGTTAAACAAAGAGGTTTCTCTCTGTTTACCAGGTCAAAAGCTTTTGGTTTTTTTGCAAAAAAAAGAAAAAGAAACAAGAAAAGCAATTTTACTGAAACAGCATGTTCTTACAACAAGCTTCAGTGATTAATCTTTGCCAGGCTTGTTTTTAAAGATGTGTGGGAAGATATGCTATAAATCTGCTTTCTTAGCAGACCTAAGGGCACCATGACCCGTGTTACTTCATCAACCTGGGATGCACTAGCAGAGCTTTCCAAGTAAACCTTGTAGGAGCTGAAAAACTGATAGAAAATGGTAATGTAGACGTGGTAGTGTTTAGAAGCTTTACCCCGAGCCCTCAGCTGCTGTTGAAAGGATGTTCTGTTAGGTGCTTGTTAAGGATTTGTTTTGTAGGAGCTGATCATCCCCTTGCCCACAGCAGGCAGAACATCTCTGAACTTCTCCAGAGTCTTTTCACAGACGTTAGCTGACGTCAGGAACAGCTGAATCAGCCCCACACAGGCTCTGTCTGTACAGCCTTCAGCAGGGTTAACCACTCCTGAGCTGACTTCTGCATCAGGGACTGAAAACTGTGCAACACTGTACTGAAGTTTGAAATGGCACATGAGAGAAACTGGGGAAAGAAGAGCAAGGAGGGGTGGGAATCAGAGATGTACATGCAAAGGGTCTACAGAGATGTGTGTTGTGTTTACAAATGAAAGAGGTCTTGTGAGGATGGCCTTTGTGTAGAGTTTACTGAGCAGGTCTCTGGCTTTTTGTGAGCCATAAGTCACTCGTGTCAGACTTACGTCAGCAGGAGGCTGATCCTCGGTTCACAAGGCTGAGTGAAGAGTCTTGAGAAAGGATATAGTTAAATTAAATAGTTAAAATTCCTGGAGTAAAAGGCAGGCAGCCTCTCAGGACTGCAGCACCACCGGAAATAAAAATCCTTCACGCAAAGAGTGGTCAGGCATCAAAACAAGCTGCCCAGGGAACAGTCCACAAAAAGCATGGACCGAGGACGTGGTTTAGAACCTCGGGAGCTGTGGCCACATCTTGGTGCAGCGGTGGCATCCCACTTACCTGTCGACAGCTATAGCCAGGAGAGCGTTGGTTGAGACGTAGAGGGAGACGGTGCGCAGGTAGTTGACGGAGGCGCAGAGGACGTGGCCGTGCTCCCAGGACAGCTGCTGCACCACGTAGTAGTCCATCTCGAAGGGGCAGCACACGATGGCCACGATGAAGTCGGAGATGGCCAGGTTGGCGATCAGCAGGTTGGTGAGGTTCCGCAGCTTCTTGTAGCGGGCGAGGGCCGCGATGAAGATGAAGTTGCCGACGCCGCAGACCAGCATGATGCCCGCCAGAGCGACCCCGATCACAATCCTGGCCGTGAAGAAGGTGAGAGTTTGGGTCACGTCGTCTTCGCTGTCCAGCGGCAGGTCGTAGTCGCTGTAAGTGAAATTGAAAGGGAAGGAGGAGTTTTGCAAGGAGGTGAAATCCCCGTCGTGGGTGTTGTAGATTGCGGCGAAGCTGAGGCGGGCGGTGGCGTTTAGCTTGTGCTCGGTTTGCTCCGTGGCCATGTCTGTCTTCTTTTGGCATGTACAGCTGGGCTGTCCCTCGGTGTTGTGCTGGCCAAGAGTGGCAGGAGAGACCTCACCCTCAAAATCTTCCTTTTGAGCAGCGAGTAACCTCGTCTTTGTCCCCCAGAAGATTATAGAACAGCAGCCTCGCTTATATCTCCTTCTGTGGGAACAAAAAGAGGAGAGTGTTTCCTGAAAGGAAATGACAGCAAGATCTTGAAGGAAAGCAATAGCCACCTTATTGCCCCACAGATCTGTTGCTGCATGTGCACAGAAATACCCCGTGAAGGGATGCTTCTGTTCTCACAAAATAAATGCTTCGAGTTGCTTCATGCACCGTTTGTTACAGCAGCAGTTTTATTTACCAACAATGAAATTTTCATCAGGCAGTGAAATTATAATAGAGGAGGAATGTAAAATCTGGTTTAAACTTCCACCAGCCCACAAGCTCACGGTGCTGTCATCATTGTGCAAGGTAAAAGACACTAAAATGACAACTCAGTGTGCTCTAAAGCATTTGATGTGCCTTTTGGACAAAGTTTATGCTTTATTCTGGCTGTTTCAGTGTGATGTGGTAGAGGAGAACAAAAAGAGGATTGATGTCCTTGCTTCTAAATACATTCCTTAATTAAGAGTTGCAAAGACCTAAGAAAATTATAAATCCAGCACTTCCCTTTTGGCAACCAATAAATGAGTACAGGACAAAATTTTCTGCCAGCATAATCCATTATCACTTCTGTCAAACAGGTGAAGCACTGCCAATTTGCAGAAACAAGAATTTTGTCCCATGAACCAGCTTGTAGAGCTTAGCTGTGAAGGCAAATCTGCCATTCACAGGGAAAGTGTTTCCACAGAGAGTGAAAGAGAAAATCATCTGTAAGCAAGACAGAGTGCCTTGCATTTTTGATGGGGAGAAGCAGGCTCTCCTGTTTGTACTGTCTTCTTTTTAGTTGTACCAAATATTAAAAAATTGTTAATTTTTTCCCACACAGAGGGGAAAAACAAATCTCATCTACTCCTTATTTTTGCCTCTCTGTATCAAAATGCTGAGAGGGCATCTTCTTGCATCTTCCCAAGGTCCACCTGGGAACCTTCACACCAGACTCCTGGCTGTCAGGACAGTCTCACCTCATCCCAGCAGAGGATCAGGGAGAATTACTGCTTTTTCTGCCCTAAAGCAGCAAGTCCTCAGGGTGTCAAATGCTGCTGAACAATAGCAGTCGTGGCTACAAAGGAGAATCTGTATAGTGGAGCTGTTGCTCCCCTCTTTCCCTGGAACCACCCTCAGACCCTGATGTACCGACACTAAACAAATACCTGTCAGAAACTCTCTTTTACAACTTTGGTCACCACGTTGTTTTTCAAACTGAGCACTGCAGAACAGAGTAACAGAAAGCCAAAGCCTGAAACGAAACAGTTCTGACAAGGAACTGCTTTAGGAGACATCTCCACAGCTGCCTGGAAAGGTAAGCATTCGTTTAAGAGAAGTGCTAAATAAACATTTGGATCCAAAATCTGTTGGCCAAAGCAAGTGGGAGTATCTGTGTTAGATTTCACTGCTAAATACCAAAAGAGCTATGAAATAAATACAGACAACACAACCACCCACAAACTGACATAACAGTATCAGCAAAGGGTACCTGCAGCTGTGCTCATCTTCTTGGAGGTGTCAGGCACCCTGTGGAGAGCTGCCACGTTCCTCCTCTGCAGGTGCTGCTGTTACTGGAGGAGAGAAAGGATCACTGGAAGTAGCCCAAGGACTCTGCTGAGTGCTCTTTCTCTCCCATTCATGTTAGCCCTGTGCTCAGGGGAGGATGGCTCCTCTGCCTCTGTGCCTGCATCTAAAGCCTTTGCTCAGTGGGAGGCACCTTGAAGCTGTCCGTGCATTTCTGATTTTAAAGAGGCAGCACGATCTGGAGACAATAGAGCACAGCCCTTTTGGGGTTCCTCCGCCTTAAACCCCCTGAATACATGGAATTGGCAGAGTGGCTTTCTTAGCAAGCCTGAGCATGGGACATTTAAACCCTGTTCTGCCCTTGCTCTTTGGGTTTTTGCCTGTGCTGGGCAGCAGCAGCCTGCACCTGATGTGCCACAGAAGCAAAATACAAACCTCCTAGAGGAAAGGAGGGGGAGGAAGGAGGGTGATGTGCTTTCCCAGGAACCTTTCTCTGTGTGTCTCTCTCTGGCTATTGTCTTTAGGATTGCAGCTGCAGTAGCTCCAGCAGGAGGGACACACAGTGAATGGTCGTAAATCAGGGGACCCCTGACAGCTTTCCTTGCCCTTTCAGGGAATTACTCGGAGCAGAAAACTGTCAGTGAATCCTTAGAGACTTGGTGTCCTTTGCTAATGCTGCCTCCTCACTGCTCTGAAGCACTCACACCTGAGGAAGCAGTTCTTTTGCTTTCCGGTTCTCCAGAAGGGAAGGAAATGTGAGGCACATCACCTGTCTTCTTCACCTCCAGACTTAATCACTCAGCTGGCCTTTTCCAAGGTGCATAGTGGGACACACATGACATAGTCCCCAAGAGATGAGACCATCAGGGGCTGTCAAAGGTCATGAAGAGTGTAGGAGGTTTGCAGAAAACTTACACTGCGTGTCCCCCGATGTACATTCACAAGGGTGGGCTCTAGTGAGCTAGTGGGCACTTAGCTCTTTTCTTTTCTAAGGAAAGAAACCTGAGAATGTAAAATATGTCTGGAGTAAAAGAGCCACTACTGTGGCATTCCTTCCAGAAAACTTGAAGATGAGCTGCTGGAAGGTGTCTGCAGACAGCAAGCAGAGAGCATTAAGAGTTTCACAGCAAATGCTTTGCTTGGCTTTGTTTCGAACAGCCAGTCTAATGTTTGAAAATACACTAAGGGATTTTTAATGTCCTGAAAGGTTGCAACCAGATGAACAATGAGGAAATCATATCCAGTCCACCTGTTAAATTCTGTCACAAAAAATGTAAATGCAGTAAGTATGGAGAGGGAGGCAAAGGAAGCTGTGTACTTCAGGGCCATGTTAAAATGATCCCTTAAATGGGCCACATGAACCTTAAATGCCCCTGAAGAAAAGCAGATACACTAAAGGGAGCTTTGCATTGAGAATGTTCATGATCTCTTTAAGACTTTGTTCAGCTATCTAGTGAGCTAATCAAGCAATATGATATCCAGATATTTATATTCCTTTAGGCCAAAACCTCATCTGCTGCAGAAATGTCTCTCCCCATTGACTCAAGGCAAGCTGGCATCAGAACCTTGATAACTCCAGATGTGCTCAGTGTGAGCTTCTGTACAGCAGCAGTTCATCTCCTGTGCTCCAAGGAATTGTGCTCTGTGTGTGTCAGGCTGTTCCTCAGAAAGCACCAGGAGCACTGTGAAACAATGTGATTTACGTGTGCTGTGCAAGGCAGTGCTTTGTGGCTGTTTACTGGGAGTCACTGAACAGAGAACAAAACCAGTGGTGCTGGGAGCTGTCCTTGGGCAGAGTGGAAGTTCAGGGCTGGCTCTGGAGCCTCAGTGACTGTCCCAGTACCCTGCCCTGCTGCAGCAAGGGCTGCTGTGGCAGTCTCAGGGCTCTAAAGCCATGGGCTACATGCAGCAAGTGCGTGCACATGATTCAGGTGTACAATTTCTGCAGAGGACAGGGTTTCTCCTTAATAACATTAATTGGTGATTCCCCAGTGGTGTCACAGCATTCAGCACAGCATCACAAGGCATTTCCTGAGACCACCGTCACCAGTGTGACAAATCCAGGCTGAGAAGGAAAAGTTGCTACTTGGAACTATCATGGACAATACTGTGCTGGTTTTGTACAGCCTGGATTTTGGTAACAGGGGGAGCCACAGAGGTGGCTCCTGTGAGGAGCTGCTGGAAGGTTCCACTGTGTCCAGCAGAGCAAATCCCTGATTGTTGTGAAGATGGACCTGCTGCTGGCCAAGGCTGGGCCAGTTAGAGATGTTGGCAATTTCTCTGTGATAACAGATTTAAGAAGAAAATCAAAACAACGGGGACACAGTTTTGTTTTGTTTTTTCTAGCCAGAGAAGAGGAGGAGGTGAGAACATGTGAGGGAAACAACATGGAGACACCAAAGTCAGTGCAGAAGGAGGGGCAGGAGGTGCTCCAGGTGGCAGAGCCAAGATTCCTCTGCAGGCTGTGGTGAGACCATGGTGAGGCAGCTGTGCCCCTGCAGCCCTTGGGGATCCATGAGGGATGCAGATATCCATGCACAGCCTATGGGGATCCAGGGGGAATGTAGAGATCCACCCACAGCCCCTGGGGATTTGTTTTGATCATTAATATGCTCACAGGTTGAATAGGGGGGTTATTTGGAGGCTGAATGATGCAAAAACAATTGCAGTGTAAAGCATTTGTTTGGAGACTTTGAAATCATGAAATTCTGAGCATTTAGCCTGGGAACTGACTCTGGCCCTTTGTTTCAAAAGAGAGAACTCACTAGCTACGGTTTAATTTTTCCTAATTGCTGAATAAATTGGACTCTGGGTGAGGTAATCTTACCTAAGCTTTGCATAAATTATAGCTGGGGTTTTCCAAAGGTTGCTAATATAAATCAGGCAGTGAAGTGGGACAAAGCATCAGACTTGTGATTTTCTGGGAAAGCAAGCAAACAGATGGTGTAGGCACACATGGATTACAACCATGTGTATTTTTGCTCAGTATTCCCACCACTTGGCTCAGGGGCTTTACTCAGTCTGAGAGTCTCTAATTGATGTTAATGAACATTACATTTGCATGCAGAAAGTTAGGTATATATATATTTTAATACATGGAAATGTGCCTTGTGGCACAAAAGGAAAGTGACTTTTGGATAGAGTTTGGAAAAATATTTGGCACACAGAAGGAATCCCCCCCTACTCAGCTGTTCCAATAGTAACTTGGGATGTGGAAATGTCCTGGAAAGGAGTGAGTAGGGAAGAATTTGACTTTATGGATTATGCCACCATGTTTGTTTCCTCTGCTTCGTTACTGAGTGTGATTCACTCTGTGACTTGGAAAAAGGCACAAAGCATGTGAAGGAACCATAGAGCAGGCTGTCAACAACCACAGTGACACTGCCAAGATGGTTATCAGCACTGCTGGAACAGCAGACATGGCACTTTCATCCACAAGGTCTTTTCCTGTCAGAGCAGCACAGGTTTCTGTGGACAAGGCCATTCAGGTGGCCCTCACAGCCAAATGACACAAGAGTTAGCTCAGCTGCTCAGAGCTCACTTCATGTGCAAGGTGATGCAGGGGCAATCAGCAGCTCTTTTCCAAGTAGAAGCTCCTTTGTTTTCACTTGGTCTGGGTTTTTTTTCCCCTACTTTATAAATCTCTGACAGTGTCTATTTCCCACTTCGATCATCCTTTTGTGATTGTGTAGGAAGATGGTGTTTATTTTGCTCACTTCAGCTTAGCATGGCATTTGCTTGTGAGAAGCACCCCCTGCCCTCAACAACACTGTATGAAATATGTAGAAATAGCTCTAAGAAGCTGATGTTCTGGCTGCCACTTGCTACCCTCACTAGAGAAGCAAAAATAACAGTATTTGGGACAGGGCAGGAAACAAGGACCAGCCCAGGGACTGTGCATGAGTCTTGATGCCACAGCATATGACATAAATGACCACAAGAAAAACATTTCAGTCTTTAAACATTCAACTTTTTGTTTAATTATTAACTATTCCTTTGGGGTTTTGGATGTATTTTTTAGGCTTTGTGTATTTGTTGGTTTTTTTTTTTTTAATTTGCCTGCCTGGCTTAGAGCAAGTGTCTGTTAGCACAAACCCTTCTCTTGAGCAGAAGGCCTCTGCAAGGCAAATGCTAAGAAACCTGAGGTTTATTGTCCAATCTTTACTGCTGTTTCTGGGCTTACATATACACAAATGTTGGGGTTTAGGATTCTTCCTTTAGTTTCTTTCTATCAGTGAGTTTTCCCCTATATGTTTTGCTGGGAGGAAATAACAACAGGGCATTTAGGAGAGACAAAAGAAGTTGCCAAGCTCAGGGGAGGAGGGCACTTGGCTGCACTCCTCTTACCTGAGGGTTTCTCTCCGAGGGGCAGGGATGCCATGGGAATTGGGCTGGGAAAAAAGCACGGCTGGGGCAGCTGCTAGGGGACATTCCTTCTCGCTCCTCCAGCATTCCAAGGAGAAGGAGGCTGCAGTCACTGTGGGAAGAACTGACCACCACTCGTGGTTCTGTCTCCTGCTGCTCGTAAGAGCGGCCGTAGCATGGGTGGTTGGTTATTGGGTTAAAAGTAAAAATAATGTAGGTGTCATTTCTTAATTGGACAGTTTATCCTTGAAAGGCCTTGTAGAGAGAGAGAGTTGGCTCCATTTTTACTTTGTTAGCTAGAAGTGCTGTAGAACTCTCAGCTTGTGAGACTGTACTATAGATAAGAATTAATAAACCTCTGAGTCTGAACATGAAATACTGTCTCCCGCGTTTAATCCCGACTGCGGCAACAAAAGAAGATAAAAAGCAACACAGGACAACAAAATAATTTATGAAAAATGCTTTCCTGGCCTGATGGCAAAGAAATTTTTTAATGTAGGGCTCATGTCTTCTGTATGAAACTATTAAATGTTTCTTAGCTGCGCCAGATGGAACTCTAGTGGTCCTGTTTTAAGTTCCTTATTTTACTGTCTCTGATCCAGATCTGAAGCCTGCATTTGGCCTCTTCCTCAAGGTTTATACAGATTTATAAAAGCCTCATATTCAAAAGCCTTTGAATTTAGAAGCTTAATATGTCCTGTATCTCATTCAGGCTTGTCACTCCTTTGATTTTCAGAGACAGTCTTGTTGACTTTGGATTTTACTCAGAGAAACACTTGGTTCATTGTCTCTTTCAGTGGGTGCTGTGAGCTGTGGAATGTTTTTGGAAATGAAGCAGGTTTTTAATTGAAGTGTCTTGGTAGGAGATATATCCTTCCAAAAACCTGCTGACTTCTTTGGCAGTCTAAGTAGGAAAAATTGGATGCTGCATTAATTAAAAAAATTGTTATCCATTCTAGGTGCAGTCTCAAATGTAAGCTCAATTGTCAGCACTTTCCTTTGCCATTGCTGTTCTCTGTTAACAAACCCATGTGATTTGTATTGTCACTTTAGCATCTTCTTTATTCTGTTCTTTGTATTCAGGGATCATTACTTTTGGTTCATCTGCTGTGCACAGAATCCTGTTCCTTCACTTCTCCCCTTTGGAATATTGTGATGGGTTTGCCATTGCTATTTGTCATTGACAATTTGGTATTTCACCATGGCAGGCAGAATGGTTCCAAGATTTTCTTGAATTCTAATTCAACAGAGTAGTGCTTAATGGTGGTTTCATTTGAAGCCACTCAGAGCACGAAAACACAATCTTGGTGTCGGGATGAGTCATGAAAAGCTGGTGTCACCTTATTTCTAACATAAAAAAGGCCTTGTGGTACTTCTGATATGGTGTCAAAAGTGAAGGGCTTCATCAGCTTCCTTCTCCTCATATTTTTGCAGTCTGAGAGTAGCATTGTAGAAGGGACAGGAGATGAAAGGCATATCCATGCTCCCCAAATAAGGTGGAGATGAAGCAAATCCATGCCAGAAGATGTCCATCCATGTTTTGAGGCGGAGGCTGTGTCCCCCCAGGGACTCCAGGACTGAGTGCTGACCATGTAGCTGGCAGAGTGGTGGAACAGGCTCTTGTTGACAGCTCTGGAATACAGGTTATTTACAGTCAAAAGGAGACAGATGCTGGTTTGTCTGAGAGGGACAGCAGCTCAGGGGCATGGATATCAGAGCCAAGGGCCCAGCATCTCCCTTATGGTGTGATAGACTGAGCTAAATACTTTGGGGCAGGAATGACAAAGGCCCCACACTGCAAAAGGAACTTATTTACCATTTGGTACTGGTGAGGAGGAAAACCCTCCCTTCTCTCTGCTGGTGGTCACAGTTGTCAGGAAATTATACCCCCATGTTTCTTGTCTTTGAAAATGCAGCCACGTGATTTTGTGTAAAAATCCTTTTTTTTTTTTTGGTAGTAGGATGTAAGAATATCCTGTCAAAACTTGACACACCAAAGTGGGGAAACCTTTCTATGGATGTCCAGCAGGATGGTGTGCTTGGAGACCCATTAAATAAGGTACAGCTCAGGGGTCCCACCTGAGTCAGGTAAGATTATCCATGCTCTCCTTTTTGTCATATTAGCTGTAATGAAGGGCATTTTAGGTGATAATGTACAAAGTTTGAGTGCCTTTCTTACTGGGATCACGATAAATTAGTACCTCCTGGTTCAAAACAGTGGAGGTGCTTTTCCTGGAATATTTAGAAATGCTGTGGACAAATTAGAGGCAATAGGAGCACGTGGCATGGCTGCAGCTGTGAGGGAATGGGTATCCCTGTATTGCAGAACTGCAAGTTCTTGAGGAATAAAATGCATGCTAAGTCCCAGTCCTTTTCTAAAGAACCTACTTATAAATTGTTTCTATTTGGTTGAGACCAAAACTGGCAGGGAATTGTCCTTTTGAAATCAGACCCCCTTAACTGTGATCTTAAAAGACCTCCTGTACAGAGGCTATGACACAGTGCCACAAAACTAGCTCAGGGGAATGAGCTGTTCAGCCCAGACTGGCATCTCTCAGCACTGGGGATGTCATGGTTTAATCCCAGCTGGCAACAAAGCCCCATGCAGACACTTGCTTACTGCCTGTCCCCTCCCAGAGGGATGGGGAGAAGAATCAGAAAGAAAATAAAAAAAATCCCTAATGGGTTGACATAAGAACAGTTTAATAATGGAAGCAAACCTAAATATAAGAACAACAGCAACAACAACAAAAATAGATAACTAAATCCCAAGAAATACAGCTCCTCACCACTTGCTGACCAAAGCCCATCCAGTCCTCGAGCAGTGATCAGCCCCTCTCAGCCAAATTCCCCCAGTTTATGTACTGTGCATGATGCTCTGTGGTGTGGAATATCCCTTTGGCCAGCTCTGCTCAGCTGTCCTGGCCATGCTCCCTCACTTGTGCTGCTCCTCTCTGGCTGAGCAGGAGACACTGAGAAGTCCTTGACTTAGGGCAAGCGCTGCTCAGCAACAACCAAAATAATGTGTTATCAACTTCATTCTCATCCCAATCCAAAACACAGCCATATACCAGCTGCTAAGATGAAAATGAGCTCTGTCCCAGCCAAAACAAAGGCCAACAAATGAATCAGCTAGAATACAATCTCCAGAATTTTTTAGAAAGACGTTCAGCTGTTCAGAGGTCATTTGTATCTCCTGACTACTGATCCCAAAGTAAATTAGTAAGAGAAAAGGATGACAGATTGGATGTTTGGGTACTATTCAGAAGGTTTTTTTCAAAGGCTCATTTCTCATGCAAATGCTGTCTGAAATCATGTCAGATTCTTTTCTATCCAATACCTCATCCATTATTTTACCACTGGAGATTTTTACTGTACTACTACTTTTGCTGGTTTTGGAGCCAGCTGCATCTTCCAGATCTGTAGCCCCCTGTTGAACCTGAGACAGCCTTTAAAGAAAGGTAAAGATGATGAAAAGTCACCCACTCTCTAGTACACAGGGACATCATGCAGTGCTCCTTCTGCCAGGGCAAATGGATTTTCCTGAGCTTTCTGCACTGGATCGTACCAGGAGCAAGCATTGAAATGGATTTAACATTTATTTTCTACTTGTTTGGCACCACAGCAGGTGGTGAGGGATCTGGAGGGAAGCCACGTGAGGAGCAGCTGAGGTAACTTGGTCTATTCAGCCTGGAGGAGACTGAGGGGAGAGCTCACTGCAGTCACAACTTCCTTGTGAGGGGAACACACTGATGTCTCTCTGTGGTGTCCAGTGGCAGGGGCCCAGGGAATAGCCTGAAGTCGTGTCAGGAGGGGTTTAGATTGGATATCAGGAATAGGTTTTTCACTCAGAGGGTGGCTGGGCACTGGAACAGGCTCCCCAGGCAAGTAGTCACAGCACCAAGCCTGACAGAGTTCAAGGAGCGTTTGGACAGCACTCTCAGGCACATGGTGTGATTGTTGGGGCTGACATGTATAGAGCCAGGATCTGGGACTTTGATAAGCCTTGTGGGTCCTTTCCAACTCAGGATATTCTATGATTGTGTGATTCTAAATGTTTCAGGTACTTTTCCCTCTAAAATTATTTTTTCTGGGATGATAACGCACAGTATTCTGTCCTTGAGATTGAGTTCAGTTCCCACAATATGCAGAAGCAACTGCTTTTTCTTTTGAAAGACTGTGAAAGGAAGTTTGCAGAAGCTGTTTTCTTGAAGTCCTTCATGGCCATTCAAAGCTTCAAATTATATTTTTCTATTGAAATAGGCCTTGAAAGGAATTTCCTATGGAAATGATGAGTAGCCTCTGCAATCAGCCTAAATGAGTTGTGAAGCAGTGACAGGATGCTTGTAGGAGAAACATTGTTCAACCCCTGGTAGCACGACAAGTTCCTCAGATTCTCTGATGTAAATGCCAGTGATTTGACAACACAATTCTTGAGCAATTATTGGAGAAGACAGCCACTACATGAACCAAAAGGCAGGGCTGAAAATGTGGCACAAGGACATACTGATCTAGAAGAATATTGTTCAACTGTATTGTCCATACATAAGATAATCTTCCCCCATGAACACCCCCCCCAATCATTCTTTGTGAAAACAGTATTCACATGGAGCTTTTTAAAGTACTGTAGAAATTAAATTGCTTGTCTGCAAAAGAGCTGTAGGAATTTGGCTGGCAGGAGAGCTACAATTGGCCTCAGGAGCAAATTGAGCAGACAGGAGCTAGTGACCGGGGGCACATTCTGTTCTGAATTTTACACTTGTCTGACTTTGAGGGACAATTTAAAAGAGGACTGGAAGGAGTGTTGTCCCCTCTACAGGGTTCCAATAATCCCTTTCCCCCAGTAGGAAAGGAATACCAATAAATGAAAGTGAAAAAAAACCCCAAGTTTTTTAAAAACAGAATGCCCACAAGCCAAGGGAAAGAAAAGTTAAATAACTGTTAGATATTAAGCTGTCAGACCTTACCCCAGGCACACACACTGGGACAAAAGACCCAAAAGGCCAGAGAAATACCCACTCATGACATGCAGTACAAGATGGACAAAGCAGCTGCACAGTTCTCCTCAGGGCAGTCTCAGGCTCACCACTGCAGCCTCTCAGCAGCAAGAAAAGGAAAAGCGTTTTTGCCAGGGCCAAAAAAAGCTTTTCAGTCAAGCAAAAAAACCACGTTGCCCAGAGCCATGGAAAACCCGAGCAGTGATGCTTCAAAATGCCTGCACAGCAAAGAAGAATCCTCCCTAGCCCCACATACTGGTCCCTAACCTTAAAGATATAATAGCCATTTTTTGGGCACAAGGCAGAGGATCATGGAATAACACTGTCCAAGAATCCATGGAATCATGGAATACACTAACTCCAAGACAACACTTCATATTAATTTACTCACTGTGAGAAAAAATGCCTTTGCTAGATGTGTTGCTGTGCTTTCACGTTTCAGACCTTAATTCTTTGCTGGGCTTTCTTTTCCTTTGGGGAAAGAGTACTGACAGCAAATTATTTATATTTAGAGGGGAGGAAAAGAGGCAAGCTGAGCACTTCTGTGTTTCATCTCATGCTTTTTAGCAGGCAAAGAACTTAAACTAAAAACATTTGCAGCAGCCATTCAGTCAATTAAAAAGCCCAAAAGCAGAATGGCACCTATTGTTAGTGTCAGGAAAATCCACAAACCCCAGAGATATATGTCTAAAAAGGAAACAGAGGAGTCAACTTTATTCTATTAAAGGGAGAGAGTCCACCAGGGCACACACCCACAGGCTTTTCTTGACGTTAAAACCCATAGCTTCACCCATCAAATTATCTGTAAAGATATTAACACACACCTTTCCCAGTTTGTGCCTTCTGGACTGCCAAACAAGCAAAATTATAGGTGACTGTAAAAAGCTTCATTGGAGCCAGGCGGCCAAAAAGCCTGAACATGTGGAAGAAAATCAGGTATCTGCTTTTTTGGGGAGCAGGTCGAGAGAAAATTGCTTAACCATTTGAACCTAATATGAAAGGGTGATTTGGCAGCAGGTGAGTTGCACAGGAGTTCAATGTGGACCAACTGAAACTTTTGTGTATGAGGAAAATGGTGTAGGAGAAGGGAATACAGGTGACCTGGCCCCTGATAAGTAACAGCTGTGTTAATTACACAATTCAGCCTCAACCTTGATGAGTCACAGGTATATCCAATAAAGATAAGTGTGATAAAAGGGAGTGGCTTAGTGCTGAGGGGAGAATAATGAAGGAGAAGGAATATTGAGGAAGAGGGAAGGAGAGGCTCATGGAGAAGAAGGATCCTGAGAGAATCCCTGCTGTGAGGTCAGTGTGGGTGTGCAGTCAGAGCTGTTGTTGGAACCTGCAGTCACAGTCTGGCTGAGGAAAAGCTGCATTCAGAGCCTGCAAACTGATCCCTGCAGTCAGAGTTCAGCAGGAAATAACCAGCAGTCAGAGGCTGCAAGGGAAACCTCCAGCAGGAGCTGCTGCAGCCAGAGTCAGGGAATGGTTGGAGCTGGGATGGCTGAGCTGTAAAGAGAACAAACCAGGGCCCTTTTCATGCTGTGATGAACAAGAATTCTGTCTCTGCTCATTTCTACCCTCTAACAAGAGGGTTGTTGTAACAAAATGAGGCAGACTACAAATGAGGCTGATGCCCTGCAACAGAAGGGGTTTTCTTTAATCAAAACTTCTGATGGCTTTGAAATTTGCATCATAAAATATGCTTTGCTCCTGCAGTGCCCATAGCTCTGTCACAGGGATGGTGTATTTAAGACCAAATGTAATGACTGGATGGTCCAATGCCAAGCTGCTGATTGTAGCTTTTAGTCATGTAGGTTTCTGCCAAGCTCCAAAGTGTCAGACAAACTGTTTGGGGCACCTAACAACACTTGCCTCTTCTCCATGAGTTATTCCAAGGTTTAGAAATGCTTNGTGCCCATAGCTCTGTCACAGGGATGGTGTATTTAAGACCAAATGTAATGACTGGATGGTCCAATGCCAAGCTGCTGATTGTAGCTTTTAGTCATGTAGGTTTCTGCCAAGCTCCAAAGTGTCAGACAAACTGTTTGGGGCACCTAACAACACTTGCCTCTTCTCCATGAGTTATTCCAAGGTTTAGAAATGCTTAGAGAGCAAAAGTACCTGCCACTCCACTTTGCAGTGCCCTGTCCAGCTGGTTTGTGGGTGTGTGTTAAAACAGCTGGATCCCATTTGTCTTGGCACACTCAGTGCATTTGCTGCCCCTGGCAGGGATGCTGAACACTTCCCTGGCAGAGAACAGCAGCATTCTGTCCTCAGCTGCTGCTGCTATTCCTTGAGTAAAATTACCAGAGTGCAGGCATAGGGAGAACCAGCCTCTAGAGTTGTATTTGCAGAATTAATTTGCAAGATAAGTCAGGAAATTTGTATGGCTGTTCCAATGCTTTGAGGAGAGATCAAGAAAATACCTGTAATGTTAAAGCAAGTTGTAATCTTTTCCAAGGGCAAAGGGATTCTTACAGTGCCAAATGTGCACTCTGTAAAATTAAGATAATATTGATAGCTAATGATAGCATCATTATTTTAGCCTTTTTAAGTACTTCTCTCCAACCTGTATTACCATCAGAACTGCAGATTCTGAGGTTAATAGGCTTTGACTCTGAACATGCAGCAGTAATTAGGAATCTTGTAGGAGGGTCTGGTTGATTGAAGGTGTGAATAATCACAACGAATTCACTGTGCTGAAGAGCCAACCTCCCTTTGCCTATTTCAGAAAAGAAGGGTTAAAATTCTCTTAGTTACTGTTATAAATAACTGTGTGGTTATTGGTCTCACTATTGCGTATTGGTTTTGCAAATTATTATTAATCACAACAATTTTGATGTAGTACAGTTTGTAATCACTTTTAACTGCCTTTGATATAGTCTGATTTGTCAGCTTTTTGTGGCCAGTGCCCTGACCCCTGTGTGGCTCACATCCTCAGAACATAATTTAGGGATGTTATTTTAGTTTGTGGACAATGGGATAAACATATATTACAGTTTTGGCTTTCACAAAATATTAAAGAGGATGCTGTGTGTTGTGCATTATAATGTTAACTTTTGCAGAAGTACCTGTAGTTGTGAAATAATAACTAATGCTTTTGTTTTTGTAACTAACTGGCAATAATGCAAATAACTCAGATATAATTGTGAAATAGCTGATGTTGATTTCAAGTACTTGTGATTACCTTACAATAATGGAAATAGCTAAAACTGTCTGCATGGTCAGAAAACATTTAAAGAAGGGATGTGATGAGGACCCTGCCACTGACCCTTCCACTGTCAATCAAGGGCCCAGGGCTGTTACTGATTTCTCCCATATTATCCCTTATGGAACTTCTAAAAGCTTTAAGGAGTGAGGTTCATTTCTCACAGTTACTAGAAGAGGTTAGGGTGTGCATAGATGCCAGCTCAGAAAGCTTCATGAAGGTCAAAGGAAATGAGATGTCTTGGGTTAGAATGTAAGGTGCAGCCAAAAGTATGTGTTCTGCTACCATCTACACGAGCTGTTAAAATGTGTGGAGCAGTGTTCTTGATCTTCTCCATGACTCAGCCCTGATAACTCCCTCTGGGGAAGCAGCAGCCCCCTGGGTGGGCCATCTCTGCTAGTGGGCATCAAGGATCACCACTTCAACAGGACCACATCCATCACTCCAATCAGATTGCTGCCACCACCCTGACCAACAGGGAGTCACATTCTGATTTTGTTGCTATAAGCCACTGTTTCTGTGCCACTGCCTTTATTGCAATTTCCCTATTAAATTGTCGTTCTGACTTGGCATCTCTCACAGTGTATTTGTATGGAGTTAATTCCTCCTGCTGGCTTGCTGTCAAACCAGTACATGGGGAAAAACAGAAAATAAGATTTGTGCTCTTCTGATAGCATGATTATGTTCATGAAGTGCTTTCCATACTGTTTAAGCATCTGGCTGGCCTGTGATGACCATGTGTCCTGATTGTGACTGTGGTGTTCTTACTGGCATCCTGGCTGTGCAGCTGTGTCCTTCCCTTCTGGCTGAAAAGCTTTCTGCTCTCACCCCTGCCTCAGCTTCATCAGTACAGTTGTGCTGCAGTTCACTTCAGGCTACACTTGGATCCATTTAAAGGTAAATCTTGACAGAATATGGTTGTTTTACCACACTGTCAGACAGGAAGAACTGTCATGTTGACTGACTTGATGCTGAAGTAGTTCCAGATGGCTGTTCCAGGTGTCTTTACCTGTATTTGCATTTAGAAACTGCTCCTTTTCTGGCCTGGGAGTCCAATTTGAGTCGATACTTCCTTCATTTTTAAGACAAATGCCACTGGAAGGGAAAGCTCCATGAACCTCTTCTCAGTTTGGCATTTACTCCCATAGCACAGCAGTGCACTTAGCCTAATTAGTCACTCAGCAGAGCTGTGGGTGGAAGCACCACCAATTTTTTGAGGTTCATTCTGTAAAAGAACAGACATTGCCACAGTACCTGGAAAGAGATGATAACTTTGGTCACCTCTTCATTTTTGGTTACTTTTTGTTGAAGTTGTCCTTTCACCAAAGTATGAGCAGGTTAGGACTGCCATGAGCACACAACTGGCAGGGAAAGTGTGCAGGGGAAATTCTGTCTTGAGAAATTGTGGAAAAATTGCCCTAGGGAGTCTTTTGAGACCAATGCCAATCTTCTCTAGTTTGAAAACAGCAGAGCTTCTTATCAGGGATGTGCCCATTATGTCAGGAAAGCTACTACAAAAATGAAGACAGATATGTGGGTTACATGTTTGCATATAATTTCAGTCCTTTCACATGGGCTGTAATGTGTTGGAGTCTGGCTGAAAGTGCAGTTCCAAATCATGTCCACTTCTGTCTTCTGCCAGGAGGGAAAGAAGTAGGGGCAGAACTTCCTTGGGAGCAGAAGCACTTCAAATCCAGCTGGTTTTGGCAGCAAATGCTAGTGGGTGACTGCATGCACTTAACCTGCCTTTCATATGCCTGAAAGTATTCCTCTTGGATTGTGGAGGAAACACTTTTCAAGTTTGCTTTTTACCTTGTGTTTCTCATTGCTCCTGCTTAGGTCTTTGAGCTCTTGGAGGTTTGCAGTGCTCTCACAAAGTGCCCAGCTATTTGCAAGGTGGAGAAAGAGGGATAAATCTTCAAGTGGTGCAAAACTGCTGTTGATCTGTTCAGTTTGCAAAGCTAAGCAGTCATCTGTGCACTCTCACCAAAGCATATGGCTTTTACTGCTGCTAGGTTTCTGTAGGGGATTGGAAATGTGAACAGTGGAGCAGGATTCTGGTTTCCCCTTGTGATTCAGGGTTGTTGTTTTTTTTGTTTGTTTGTTTGTTTGTTTTTTTTTCCCACACTAAAATGTGGCATCTTTTAATGTGCTGGGGAAAAGTGCAGCAAAGTCTATTAAATAGAGTAGAACTTAAGCTTGTTAGCAAGGAGAGTATGGGCTGGGCTTCATCATGCAATGACTTCCAGCCTTTGGGTGTGGTGAGGCTTAGCTTGTTCACCTTTTACCTAGGCTTTTGCAGGTGCCAGGTCAACACTTCTGTTGCTGTGCAGAAATATTCTCCATCATGTGCTGGGGAAAAAAAAAAAACATTAGTGTGACAATCTGCCTTGGTTTCCCATGTGTTTTGTAGATTTTTTTTGTTGTATTACTAGAATTTCTTACTGCACTTGTTCCTGTGCAGTTAAATGCATAGCCTGAAAGGTAGACATAACAGTAAAAAGCCTTTCTGGCTTTTCTGCATCTGTAATAGAAAATGTCACGTTCAGCTGATAGCTCTTCAAATTATTAGAGTGAGAAGCTGTAAAATAGATCCTTGATAATGCTTGTGTGTGAATTTAATGGCTATGAGTAGATTAACCTTGATCCAGAAGAGGTGACAATTTTGTCTTGATTTATAACAAGCAGTTATGTTACCAAAGAGAGATGATTTGCTTTGAGCATTCTCCTTTATAGATGTACTGTATCACATTAGTTGCTGTACTTCTAATAGAAAATTTATCAGGATTTCTCTGTAGACATCAAGTAACCTCCAAAACAGATAGTTGTCTCTATTTAAGTCTCAGTTTATATCACATGGGAATATCTGATACAGGTGTTTGATAACTGCTCTCTGATTTTTTTTTTTCCCCTCAGTAAAAGGAAGCTGTATAGACTGAGAAAGCAGGTGTATATATTGAGGGCAATTACGTTGTGTTAGCACTGTTCTGTCCTGGCTCTGAAGAAATCTTACTTGGAAATTCTAACTCCTTGATTACCCAAAATACTGCAGCTACGCAAGCTGTATAAAGTTAGAGGGATTATATTTGTTAGCAATAAATATTCATGGAAGAGAGCACTGAAACCAGACAACAGACCTTTAACACTGAGCTTTGCAAGTGTCAGAAGGCACCTGACTGTACTAGTGCTGCTTGGATGCCCAGTGACCTCTAGTTTTAAGTGGATTTATAATTCTAGAGGCTAAAATAATTTCACTGGACTAAATGGGCTGTGCTTTGAAGCAAAATGTTATTGCCTGCCTTGCCATATCTTTACAATTGGAAACTGCTAATGGCTTTCATGTCCTCATGCCCTTTTCTTTAATTCTGCATGTTGAGAGGAATAGCAGTAATGGGAGAATATCCTGGGCTCCTGGGATAAGAGATGAGAAGCTGTTATTAATCTCTCTTAATAGCTGTAGTTTCAAAGCTCTCATTTGCTGAAGTTCAGTGAAGGGCCAATTGCTTTAAAATGGTAGGAAACAATTAGAGATACAGTCTTTATTAAAATAAACAACTGCTGATAGATTATTTTAGTGTTCTGTTCTTACATCCTAAACTTATAATACCAATTTTATAGCCTTGCTCAAATTGAAAGGACAAAGTAGCATGTTTGGAGTTTAGCTTTACATATTGTTCCATGAAAATAAAACTTCTGGAAAAAATATTATTGTATTTAAAATTATATTATAATAATTAATATTATTCTATTATTAAGATAAAATTATATCTGAAAATAAATTCCAAGGTAAAGCCTGTAATGGGTACATTTTATGTTATTTGAGTTACTGACTGCACTTCAGACAAGCTCTCATTGCAATTTCTATCCCTTCTGCATAGCAGATTCCTTGACAAGAGTTTGAAGTTGCTGATTAGGTTTAAAACTTGGCTTTCCACCACCAAATAGATACAGTAGGGCTGAAATTCTGCGCCTGCTCACTCCTACAGGCTGTAGGAAGGAGCAGGAATGGAATAGCTGGGAATTTGGATTGTGATTTTTTTGCCCTCAAATTTTAAGTTTCCTGCATGACCACAGAAGAGTCCCTGTAACACCCATTTTTATCTCCTCAATTCTCTGAGCCAGAGTCTCTCTGGTAGGAAGGCAAAGGATTTCTGGGACATCAGCTTCATCTCAACACTGTACTGGAAACACAGCTGGGGTACTTTTTAACTGGCTCTGAAATAAGTTCTTTGCTCCTTGGTTATCCTTATCCATTTTCCAACACAGCTTCCTGAGGATGGCTGGCCTGTAGCTGTATTTTAATAGCTTGATGCTCGTGATTTTACTGGTTAGTAGGTGTAAATCCATATATCCACAAGTTTTTTGCTCTTCTCCATCTGCCTTACAGCTGGCACCATATCTAGCAAAGAAAAATAGTCTTAGATGGAGATTTGTGCTGCAGAGGTGCAGGGCAGAAAACTGAATTAACTTCAGCACTTCTCCCTCTTCAGCCTCGTGGCTGGAGTCCTGCCTGGCTGGGGCTGGATTCAGCACAGTGACAGCTTGGGGTGTTGCCTAATGGTTTTTGTCTTTTTTTTTTCTTTAATATATTCTCTGTATTTGTCATGTCATGCATATATTTGTAGCTTTGTGGGCTATTATTGCATCTGTAGCTAGTTTTCCCAGTACTCTGCCCTGCCCTAATAGGCAGAAAGACAAAACACATTCCAAAACCTCTTTCCTATCTTGGTTCTCTTAGAAACCAAGGCCAAGAAACAGCTCTTTGAGACACATTTCAATGTTTAGGCCTACCTGAGGGAGGAGGATTTAGAAGGAATTGGACTGGGGGAGGAAATTACATCACAACTTGTGCTCCTTATTGGTGATTTTTGTCAAATATGCTAATCTGCTAAACCTATAAAACTGTATTTACCCCCAGGGGTATGGGCTTTTGTGGACATTTTTCATATCTACCCCCTGGAGACCTCCAAAAGAGATCACCTTTATATTTCCTCCTGTACTAATATTATCTTGGAAGTGTGTGTTGTTTCATTTATAGGTTCTTAAGGCATCATATTCTGATTGTTGGGTACCAGCACTCAAGGGAGGCCTGAGTTTTCTGAGCCTTCCTGTTTTCTTTGTAAAACAGATTTATCTGCAGTATGAAAGAGAATATTGGAGCTTAGCCAGATCTTTAGGCACAAAGGGCACAAGTCTTCATTATTCTGCAGTTATTTAAGAAGATTTGGGGTTTGCTGTTAATGCAGGTGAGTTGCAGAACATCACTTTTCAATAGCACTTATCCTGCCAGTGACTCTATTTCATCAAAATAGCAGGGAAAGAAATTCTCTGTCCATGGTAATGCCTAAGCTACAGGGGAAATAGTAACTCTAGCTCTGCCAAACTAGAGGGGAAATAAAACTGCAGGCAGGCTGCATGTTAGAATGGTTATTTACATGAACAGCTTTGATAGCACTTCAGAATCTGCTTTCCTCCTGATGTGGAAAATTGCAAAGGATGTGCAGATGGGACCTTTTTTGCAGCTGGGTGTAAGCACAGCACTCTCTGTGAGCATTTCTGGCATCTGTGCAGCCTGCAGGACAGCTCCTGTGTCCGTGGGCAGGGCACAGCTGCAAGCCCTGCAGCAGGAATGGGGAAGGATGCAGCAGGAATTCCTGCATCCCGGCCTGGGAATCACATGGGCACTTGTGAGGTGGCATCAGCACAGGCTCTGTGAGCCTCTCCTAAGCCATTTCCCCTTGGCTGAGCAGAGCAAGCAAACACCTCGTGCTTCAAAGCACCAGTTTTGTGATAACACTCATGAAAATGAGTTGAAATTTGTTCTCTTGCCTACTGTGCGTTTGTCTGGTTGCACAAAAATGTGTTTTCACCATTCATTTGTTCTGCTGTTTTATAATAAAGATGTTCTTTGAAGCCCACTGATCTGGATTGCTTGTGCCTAAGGCATGGGAAGCCCTGCAAATTATTACCTGGCTGTGAAACTGAAGGGGTAATAAATTTATGAGAATCAGTTCATGTGCCTTAAGGTAGTTAATACTGGGGCAAGTGTGATTCAGCAGTATTCCCATTTTTCTGCTAGACTGTGAATTTAACTAGGATATGGCTGAAAGAGGCTGTAATTTAGTCTGCAAATAACTTTCTTAATAACACCTTTTCTATGCTTGGTTTCTCTGGCTGTTATAGTCAATGATGGGATTGCAAGGTGTGAGAAGTTTGGCTGTTTGTTTTAGTCAGTAAAGAAACATCCATAGCAGTGAAAACCATGATAGTTTAGTACTCTTAAGTTTCAGGAACAATTTTGCCCTGATCAGATAAAAATTCCATTATTCAGTCATAAGTTGAAAGTAAACAAAATAAAATCCATGCTGGCGCTGCATGGTCCAAATTGGACTGCTCAGATAATTATTCTGAAAATTGTCTAAAAAGTCTAAGAGCTGAAGGCTTCTGACTAGAATGTACTTAATTATATGAAGATGCATTATTTAGTAGATGCTCTAAGAGTTTATTTGCCACCCTTCTCTCCAAAGAACTGTGCAGAAAGAACAAGTTAGTATCCAATGTTAGTATCCATCTCTGAGGTGAGAACAGGTGCTTAAATATTCACATAATCTGATATTCAGAAGCAGGGAGCCTTGAAGTTATGTCTGTGCCAGACAAATGCCAATTAGTCTTGCCCACCAGAAGCTCAGACATGAGGATTCAGAAGACCCCAGTTTTGGGTCTTGCCCACCAGATGTTCAGACATGAGGATTTTCTAAGCAGCACAGTCTGCCATGCTGCACATTTGGTCTTAAAAGCAATTTTCTTTTTCCTCAGTTAGGATGAGAGCAAAGAAAATATTCTCAGCCCAGAAGAAACTCTGCTTCCTAGGAATGCCTTTCCTGTACTAAGAAAACTTGGAGAGAGGCACAATGTAACTCTTTGTGATTTTTCTAAGTGTTAGCATAATTTTGATTTTAAAACTGAGTATTTTGTGATGTTATAGAATTTTTAAAAAATTATTCCTAATTATTATTTAGTTTTTCTCTTCAGTCCCTGCCTTGCATTGTCACTAGTGAGGATAGACTGGGTTGTATCACAAGCTTTTATCTGGATTTATAGGGTGCTTGCATTTAACACACTGAAGCACCCCCACCTGAAACTCTCACAATTTGGAAGGAATAATCATTTTAATGATGCATGAGCTTCATTGCAGATGTCATGCTATTTCCAAGAATTTCAGTCTTAATGTCCTTTTACTGCGAATGATATAATGCAGTTATTGGACTGTGTAATTAATGTCCTTTCATCATCATGACCAAGAGTTACCACAGGATGATGCTGAGAAGATTTAAGGTTATTTCACTGAAGTTTTTATCATCTCTGCAGTTCATGACTTTAAAACACACATGAACTGATGGAGCAGTTGCCTCCTGCATTTAGATTAGGACAGTTTATGCCCTCTGCTCAGCTCATGACATTTTTAGACTCAAGCTGGATCATAGATGCAGGGAGGAGGGTGGGAAGCAGAGAAAGTAGAAACTCAGGGGGGGAAAAAAAAATACAGGTTCAAAGCAGTTTCATTTCTCAGCAGACATTTTTATTGACAACATTTGGGGTTTTTGACAGCATGGAACCCTTTGCAGAGGAAGAATCCTAATTATAGCTTGACAAACCTGTTACTGTGAAGCAGAGCCAGGGAATCCTACTCTTGTAATAAGGTCTTTCTGAGCCATCCATATGTGGATAAATTCTGTACAGAAAAGTCATGGGCCTGGCCCGTTTTTGATGTTTTTAAGTGCCATTACAGCTCCTTTGTGGGAGATCAGTTAGAGAGAGTTGTGCTGAAGGAGGACAAACCTTGGTGGAGTTTTTATTGTGACACAGGTGCATGTGTAAACGTGTGATTTTATTTGTTGAGGATTTTTTTTTTTCATTGAATAGCTGCTAAGAAAAGCCCCTCAGGGCAGGAGCTGATCAAATTCAGAGGCAGAAAATTATGGGAGGCACCCCCAGAACAGGGCAGTGATGGTGTGCACATTTCAGGAATTTTTAAGAAGATAAATGAGATGTGGCAAACTTGAGTGCAGACCACATGTATTGCACAGTGTTGGTTACCCAGTCTAGTATTTTTTTTCTCCAATAAATTATCTAGTTTTGCATTATTGCTCAAGTATGCTGAGTGATCATCTAATTACATAGTGAGATGCCAATTAGAAGCAGTGCTACAGCAGGCCATTACAAGTCAATTTGATGTGCTTTTTTCTACTGTAAGCATTAATGGTTGGCATTGTTTTCTCACTACCACCTCCACTGAGTGACAGCAGTACAACTCACCAGTTTGATATTTCTCTTGTGTGTATATAAAACATATAATTCTAGTATATATTATATGCTTATACTTCCAGTATAAATTATATACCACTCACAAGCAGTCAAAATGCAGATTGCCAGTGCTTTTCCACTTGCTTCTCAGGGGTAAAAGCTGAATTCCTCCCTCTGTTTTAGTCACCCTCCTTAATGCCAGATAGACTCAGTATTAGGGTAGTGGGATGGCAGCACTGTAATGATACTGACTGCCAGGAAAACTCAGTGGCCTAATAAAATCAGTATCATGCTACATTAAGAAAATTTCTGTGACCTTAATGAAAAATCACTAAATTGTTTATTTGCTCTGGCTTTCCTTTCATTCCTCTGATTAGAGAATATTGTGGCACAGAAGCAAGTTCTTCATATTCCTTCTCAGTCTTCTGCATTCTTGTTTAAAATAAACCCAAAATAAACTAAAACCCCAAGAACAAGAAAA
>VYXD01005874.1:0-18179 GCA_013397195.1 Hylia prasina
GAAGACTTCAAAAGCTGAAGGCACCTGGTTTTTTCTTGCTGCCTTTTCTCAAGGCCAGGGATGAGCCCACTGCACTCATGCTCTGGCATCATCATCTTAAGAAGTTTTGCTATGGAGAGCCCCTCAGCAGGGCCACTTTGTGTAGCAGATCTAAGAAGGGAGCTAGGTGGTAGCAGCCCTTTCACAAGAAAGAGTACAAATACTGAAGATCTTTTTGCCTTTCTAGTATTTCTCCCAAGGAAACATGGAATATATTTAGAGATGGGTTGAAGACAGACATTCAGTAGGCACAGAGAAACTATTGAAGAGCCGTTTTCAGTTGGCAGTAATTCTGGTTTGAATCTGTGGTGCCCCTTTGAGTAAGCTCTGTGGTAGATTTGTATTTAATAGCTGCAATCCCAAGTGTTGCCGCATAAATGTTGTAGCTGTCCTCTCCTCTTTGAATTTCCTGCCAGGACAAAGCTGTTGATTGAACCTGTTTGAGCAAATCTTAAAACACCTGCACCAGTCTTGGTGTTACAGTGCTTTGTTCTATGATGTTTGACAAAGGCTTATTAAAACAATTGTTATTATCTATTCTATCTGAAATATTATCTGAATTACTCCATCTGAAGTGTTTTGTGTCTGTTGCAGCACAGGAACCCAAGGACAGAGGAATATTGCTGCCCTGTAAGTGCAGGTATTCTTGTCTCTGCTCCATGTTTGGTGAGTGTTATTTTAGATGAAAGTTTGATTTTTGGTGGGGATCTGTCTAAACACATGACAACAGTGAGCAAAAGGACCAGTTAACGTAAAAACCCATGTCCCTTCTCTCAAAATCTAATCAGTGGATGCACTATTCTCCCAGTAAGTCTGTTACTCATCAAAAAGAGCCTAAATAGTTCTCTAAAGTAACTTCTTCTTTTCTCTTAACCAGTAAACAAATCATAATACTTTCATTACATTTTAGTGTGAATCTGATTTCTTAGCAAATGAAGGCATAATATTTTCTTTGTGTGCCTTGCCTTGCTAGCAAATGGGACTGTAAACTCATAGAAAGGTGAATTGGTTCCATCCAGCAAGCAACAAAGATGATTAAATGAATCCAGGTAAATCCCTACCTATGGTCAAAGTCAAAAGGAGAATTTAATGACTACTTTTTCAGAATCAGCAGAGATAAGGCCCCTATATGAGGTTTTTTCACTGTGCAGTATCACATTTTCTTCAGATTCAAAGATCTGAGTAATTCCAGAGTGCTTTCTCTTACCTCCCTCCTTTTTTAACTAGATTCTTTTACTGGAGTTTGGGACAGGGACCATCTTTTGGCTGCATGCACATGGATCATCTGGCATAACTGAACTGTAAATGCTATGGGATGCTTTGGCTAAGTTTTCCCAGGGTCTTGTGCTTTGATGTTTGCTGGAGTCCTTCTATCTTCCCTCTAAATCCATTCCTTGCTCGCTGCCTGGTTCAGGCTCACAGGATGCTGAGCAGTGATGGCCCTTGCCTCATCACTGAGTTGTGCTGGTTTCTAGGAAGGTGGCCTGATCCAAGTTCCTCCCCTGGCAGCTCCACAGGCATTGCACTGGGCTGGGGCTGTGCTGCCAGAAGCAGGCAGAGGTGCATCTGCACTCGGGCAGGAAGGCAGGCTGGGGAGCTGGCAGGGCTGCTGTAACCAGTGTCTGTGGGGAGGTACTGAGCTGGTAACAATGGGGAACGCGGGTGCTGAGCCTGCAGCACTGCTTCATTGCCTCATTTTCACCTGTATGATTATTTACCTCCTCAGTGGTGCATATCATCTTCATTCCAGCTCAGAAAGTGATTACTGGGGTCTGTGATCAAGCTGCTGTTTTTACTCACCTTTCTCCCTCTGCAGTTTATCCTCTGACTCCTGATAATCCCTGTGGCTCAGGCTGGTGGGGCCAGAGCAGGGCTGTGGATTTCAGGAGGGCTTTGGGCACCCACCCAGACCTGGCTCACCCGCACCATTCTCTGTCTCCCTTCCTACCAATTCCTTTTTCACCTCTGCCAAGTCCTGTGGGTGCTCTGGGCCAGAGAAACAACTTTGCCTCTTGATCTTTGTGATGATCTCATCAACAGAAACTCGAGATGATCCTCTCAGTGCAGACGTGTCTAATCTTCTTCTTAGGGATTTGAACTGGGCAAACACAGACATCTGGCACCAGATCCAACCCACAGAGCTTAGTGGGTCCTGAGAAGGAGAGAGCAGAGGAAGAAAAGGGAATTTCAGTGCCCACCATCTAAGGATGGAGGAAACAAGCAGGCTGGGAGAGGCCTCCTCCATCAGTGCCAGTGGGCACAGCTCGCTGCAGGGCTGAGTTTTCACCTGCTGACTGTCTGTGCCTCTCTGCCAAAGAAAAAGGATGTTTAATTGGTATGGAAATAAGCCAGCAACATCCTACATCTTCTTTTTTCTTCCTGGAAGCTCATGGGGAGGGTGATTGGGGGTTTGAGCTTTGCGGAGATCTGAGATATTTTTCTGCAAAACACACATTTCAGCCTACTCTGCTCATGCTCTGTTTTTTTATATTTTTCCTGTTTTTCATCTGCTTTCCATGTTTTTCTTATCTTGACAATGGTGGTGAAAAATAAACACTACAGCCAACAATGCTGTTCTAATAAAGCTGCAGTTAAAGTGGCAAAGAGAATGCAAATTAAATACCATAACCATTTAGAAACTGTTCTTTTTATTAAATATTCCATCTCAGCTTTAAAACGTGGGTGGATTCTATTAAATTTAATCATTTTCCTGGAGGATTGCAGGGTTAAGGTGTTTCACAAATGCACAGATAACAAATGAGAATGATTTTTAAAAACAGGAAAGAAAGTTGCAGTTGTTAAATATATGAATCGTAAAGATGCTCTGTTATTGACTCAAACTCTCCCTTCCCTTTTCAAGACTGCTTTCTTCTGATGTTGCTGTTCTCCATGGCTCCCAGAATGAATTTTTCAGAAACATTAATTATATATTTATAAACATAAACACCAGTAAACTTGGCTTTTCAAGTGTATTGCGCAGAACTCTCCGAGCTTTCTTTTTGGCTTCAGAGCAGGATTGAGCATCCAGGAGCTGAGTCCTTGAACTTGGACTTCAGTGCCAACATGCAGCCCCTGCTCAGGCTGTTGTCTGTCTCCAGGGGCTGGAGGTACAACATTTTTCAGTATTTACAGCCTGCACCTGGACATGTCAATGCTGTGGCCAAGTCTTGGCTAACAGGAGATGTCTGCTTTTCTTTCAGGTTCTTGCAGGTAGCTCCTGTGTATAACCACCCAGCTCTCCATCCTGTGGCCACCTGCTCTCCCCAGGTGCTAGCTTATATATGCAGTCAGTTCTCAAATCCTTCTGTGGATCTGGACTTTGGTGACCATTCCCCAGGTGATTCCAGGACATTGCCATCTCAGGGCCCCTTCACAGCCAGTAGCTAAATGGCACTGCTTTACAGCAATACTGAGCAATGCTGCAGTTTTGTGAGTGTGGCTCAAGGTTGACTGCAGTACACCATAGCTTCGTGCTGCCTTCCAGTTTGTTGTTGATTCTTCCAGAACCATCCTTTTCTTGGCAACTTCTGTTGTCAATCTATTCCTCTGGAGGACTCATGAAGCTGTGTACAGACCTGATTTTGCAAAAAGCTCTGATGCTTCTGTAGTTTGTTTGCCTACCAGTGGATCTGAATCACCTTTTCCATTTCATTTGTTCTGAATTTCCCTTTTGAGAAAAAATCAAGAAAGAAGAGATGCCTGGGGGAATGCTTTTGTCTTTTCCTCTGTCTGGCTTGCAGAGCTGTGTATGCTGCTCCTGTGAAGATGGGTTGTATCCAAGATCTCAGTGCTCATCCTTTTAGGCCTCATGGAGTGCTCCAGTGCTGAGAATGGCTGCTTTCCAGAAATGGCCATGCTGAGCTTGGGATTGCTGTAAAACCTCTTATTTTCCAGGTGTTTGGTGCAGTGTGGGAAGGCACAGCATCACCTGCAAGGGAGCAGCAACTCACCAGGAATCAAAGGATGCCATAGACTGACACATGCCATAGGAAGTTATCTCCAGCCAGAAATGGTTTTGAGGCAAAAATACACTAGGCTGGATGATGCAATTAAATTATGCATGATAAGTTGTGCTGGTTTAGCACAGCCTGGTTTTTGGTAGCTGGGGGGAAGCCACACGGGGGGTTTCTGTGAGAAGCTGCTGGAAGCTTCCATGATGTCCAACAGAGCCAGTCTCTGATGGGTCTGTGGATGGACATGCTGCTGACCCAGTTAGAGAAATCGGGAATGCCTGTGTGATGACATATTTAAAAAAGGAAATCAAAACCAGGGAGGAACAGGGTTTTTTTTCTCAGGGGTGGTGAAGTGCAGCCACTGAGACCATCCTGGTACCAGGTGTCTGGCCTTGCAGCCACTGCAGCCACTGCCATCTCAGCATAGTCCATGGTGAGCTTTGCCTACTGTCCTGATTTAAAGCAAATTTGGGAGGAAACTCCCAAAAGGGTCCCTCTAGAAAAGCAGATTCAAGCGGCCTCTCCCCCACCTGGTTCAGGAAAAGATTTCCTTGGAGAAAAGTGGAAAAAAAGTGTTTATTTAACAAGCATAAAAAATGAATAATATTAAACAATAAAACATCTCATTGTTCCAAAGAGATCGTAAATTCAGGAAGTCCTTTTTGTGGGGTGTAGCTCAACTCTCTGTCTCTTTTCCAGTGCTGGAAAATGCAGTGTCCTGAGCCCTGGTGGGCCACAGGTGTGAGCTCACAGTGCTTTTCTGGGTTTTCAGTCCAGAGCAGGTTTAAATAGTTACAAGAAAAAGAAAAGCCACAGTCTGAGGAGCTTCTCTGCCTCAGCTAGCTAAAGAAACTACTTAAAAGCAAAGGATCTCTCTGTCCTGCTGTCTGTCCATACTGCAGACAACACAGTCCAGGAGAAGGAATGCAGGGGAGTAGGAGCAGTTTCTGAAAACAAACTCCACATTTCTTTTTCCCCCCTTTGCTCTCAGAACCAGTCTTAAAGGTGCAGAACTTAATATCCAGCATAAACAGTACAGACAATTGGAGATACAAGCATCATAAACTCACCCTAGGACACCTGCCTGGCTGCCTTTAGCCATCTGGGCAGGGGCAGTGGTGGTGGCTTCTCATTTTTGGCACCCCACATGAAGAGAGGTGTTGAATGGTGCCAATGCCACAGGGGTCAGCACCATCTCTGCGGTGGTGGCCAGGCCAGTGGCTGGCAGGGGAAATAGGGTGAGTGATCCTGCAACACAGAACCTAAACAAAATCAACTTCTCAGCGCTGTGAGATCCCGCAGAAATCTTTGAACTGGTGGAATCTGTTGGCAATGGTACTTACAAGGTTTCTTTCCTCCTAGTCAGAGAAAGAGGAGGAAGTGAGGACGTGGAAAAAGACAGCATGGCAGCACCAAGATCAGTGAAAAGAAAGGAGAAGAAGTGGTCCAAGCATTGGAGTCAAGATTTCTCTGGAAACCATGGTGAAGGCTGTAATAAAACAAATTATCTCCCTGTAATCCATGAAATGCATGGGGGGATGCAGAGATCCACTCACAGCCTATGAGGAAAGGTGCTCACACTGGAGCAGGTGGATGCTGAAAAACTGTAATCTGCTGGTTTCAGAGATAGAGAGTCCTTGCTTCCAAACCAGAGCAGCATATCCTTAAAAGGCTACACCCCATGAACTAAAATTACCCACAGCAGTTTTGGGAGGGCTGTTTGCCCGTGGGAGGGACTCGCTGTCCTCTGTGAGGACACATTTTTAAAAAAATGCTTAAAACACATTTTTCCCACCAGCCCCATGGCATAGCAGAAGAGAAACTCCTTTCCCTAAGCGAATTGATGACAAATTTTGAGTGATGAACTGGCCAACACCCCCACGCCCTGTCTCCCTGCACTGTTGGTGGGAAGGAGGGAGGGGCTGGTGGGAAAAATGTGTTTTAAAGGCTTATTTTACTCCTCATTATCCTCTTCTGGCTCTGCTAAAATAAATTTACTTTATACCTATAAGTTTGAGCCTTTTTTACTCTTAGAGTGCTTTTCTCCCAATCCTTAGCTCAAGTCATGGGCCCTTTATTACAGTTTTCATGGGTGCCTGGCTTGTTAACCAGTGCCAAACCATGACATCGGAAGAATAAATGAAAATAAAAGAAAATTTTATAAGTCCCTCTCTCAGGCTTCCATCTCAGCCCACCATCTCAGCAGCACAGGGTGAAAAAACTGTGAGTGTTTTATCCATGGTGGGTTTTGGGGCATAAGGAGTGTAAAATCTGTGCCAGTTGTCTGATTGGGAATAACTGCTGGTGCCCAAGTTGGGAAGGCCTCCTGAATACCTGAAAAAAATTGTACACATATCTCAAACAAGGGCCCAACTCCAGCACACACTTTGATTTATTTTTTTTAACAGTCCACAGGTGCTGCATGGAGTAATTGCATCTGTCTTCTTTCCCAGCTGAGTTTAAATGAGGTACAGCAACTTTGCTGATGCCAAGCCTGAGCTAAACAGGGGCATGTGAGAAGAAAATTACCTACCATATAATTTCATTCCCTGTAAGCAAAACAGTAAGACGGCCTGAGGATATTTTTCACTGTTTTATGACAAAAATAGAGTGAAAAATCAGATGGGAACTGTCAGTGCTAAACATCATCATCTGTGCATGTGAAGCTTGGAGAGTAGCTTTTAGTAGATCTTTCAAGGTTAATGTAACTGATCTTATTTTGTTGATTGAATAAATTATTATTTCCAGAGGGATTAGTTATAATCCAGAAGTTAACATGTCGTTTCATCTTTGATTGTGCCCCTACAAATCTTCTATATAACCTCTCAGTCAGACATCTCTGCAAGCTCAGCACTTTTTATAGAGGGATTTGTTGCAAATCAAACTATTGTGGTGCATCTTTGTATGAGATCTGAAGAGGAATATTACGATGATGCATTTTCTTCTTTGAAAATGCCAATTCAGTGAAAATGAAAGGTTTCACAAAACTTTGGCCAAGTCATATGACTTCCTTATTGCTCTTCCAGTTGTCATGATGCTGAATCCTGGTTTCTACACCCACTTTACTTGGAACCCTGGCTTGCAGGTATCCTTTTAGATATCCATAGGAGGTGGTAAAGGGCAAATTCTGTAAACCTGGTGCAGAAAAGTCCCCCCATGGGACTTTGTGCATAGACAAAATAAGACTTAGCAAGTATAAGGAATGTGAAATGGGGGCTGGAAGGGAAGAAAGATAATGGGTGGCTGAATGTGCATCTTCCCCAGGAGCTTTTGTTCTCTCAGCCCACTTCTCTGGTGATCAGCTGGAATATGCTGCAAAGTGGAGTCACCTTTGGCTCTATGCACAGGGACAAAGAAAATATTTTCAAAGCAAGGCATCTTTCCAGACTTAATCAGCCAAAACCTTTTTAAGCCCCACCAATCCAGCTTACACAGCTTTTTAAACTTAATTGACATTATTAGGTTTTTTAAGGAGGAGAAAGACACACCATAAACAAGTGTAAATATAGAGGTAGCTTCAAGATATTTAGAAGTGCACCAATTTGCCTCTGAATAGAAATATTAGTGGAAGAATGTGACCTGTATAATGCAAAATCTTTTCTTTCTCACCAGGTACTGCAAGAGGAATCACAAACATTAGAGACCTTCCCTTTCTGTTGTTCAGCTTTGCAGAAGTCCATGTTTTCCAATGCTGTAATATAGTTTACTATATATTATCTTTCTATTTGTATTAATATAATTATATTGATATTGATATTTTCTATACTAATGCTTAATTTTTTAATATGATGGCCCCTTGGGGAGATAGTGAGTACACCTGGGGTTTTGAGTGTTGCAGCCTGAGAGAGGAGTCTGCTTCAGGTGGTCTGTTTTCAAATGCATCTTGGCACAGTGCAGCAGTGCAGAGATCGTGCACAAGCCCAAAGAGATCAGGGGGTGCTCAGCACCCAGGGATGGGCTGCAACATGCACTGGGACTCTTGGCAAATAATTTGCCATGAATGGTATGTCCTGAGAGGCTGCTGATGTGTCTTCTAGGATTTACTCCAGACCCTCCTGTTCATCCAGAGGTGATCACTGCCTCTGTTGTAGCAGGTTTTGCCTCTGCCTCCTGGTAAATCAACCTTTCTCTGAGTTCTTCTCCCCCTGCACTGCCTTGTGCAGGCCCCCCACAAGCTACCAGCACCATCTTCTCTCTCTCTCTGGGAAAGGTTTATCTGGCAGATGTATTCCTTCCCTCACCCCCCTGGGGGTGCTGCTTTTGCTGCCACCCCTCTTCACATCTCGGCCACTTTCCTGCAGAGGGTGAGGTGGGAAATCTGCATGTGCATGCTGGGCCTCCCTTGGTGCAGCCTGGATCAGGAAAGAATCCATAAAGAGGTGTGCAGCAGAGTGAGGCTGAGGTGGAAAGGGTTGCTGGTTCGATGTTCATGGAGAAGTGAGACCCTCAGGTGGATTTGTTACTGCTGCAGGATAATACAGCCAAGGGACGGGATGTGCTTCTGGTCTCCCTCCCCTCATCCTTCCCATCTCTCCCTGTGCAAGGAGCCTGCTGAAACCTTCAGCACAGGCAGGATCTGTCTGCCTCTGCTGCAGCTCTCTGGGTCTGCTGGGGCTGCCTTTAGATTGCAGTCTTGGATTTAATCACTGTTTTGACAGGCTGCAAAAAAATATTGCTGTTGGCACCAGGAGCAGAAGGAACATGAGCAGCCCCAAACAGAATGAACTGAAGAAAAAGAGCTTGTTTTAGCTGGGGGCTTCTCTCCCCACTAAATTTGGACGTCTGGCAGCAAGTGGCAGAGGTGTGAGACCTTTTGAAAAATAGGTGACAGGCATAATTTCTAATGGGAAGTATTAGACAAACTGCAGAAATGGGTTCCAGGGAAAGGTGAGGGCTCTGGGCTGGTTTACTTTCAACCACAGTGCCCATAAATAACAGCTTCCAAGGCATGGGGTGTGGTAATGATTCCTGTGTTCCTGTTAGGGACTAAATGAGCTGACACCTTGCAAGCTTCGCTCCCTAGATTGCATATCTAATATTCTGTAGGATGTGAAGTTTTCTACAGCCCTCTCTGTTTACTTGTGCACACAAATAAGCAATTATATTGAACCTGTTGTATCTGTTAAGACATGGTCCTTGTGGGGAAGATCCCCCTGTGTATGTGAAGATGCACTGAAGGAAAGCGAGATATTCCCCACCAGTGTTGAGCTTGCTGCTTCTTATTTTCTCTACCAAAATTTATTATTTTTATGCTCAAATTTCTCTTTCCTGTTCAGGGATATTTACCTAAACAAATCTGTACATCTGCAATGCAGAAAAGAATGGAAGCTATACTCTCTTCTGTGTTCAGCAATATGTTGTACAGGATTTTCCATAATTAGCTTCTTTCAGCTGTGGTTTTTCCTTACAGTTTTCTGTCATCCAAATGGCATTGAAAGTATCTTAACATTATAGTAAGTTAACAGATTTTCTTTTATATACCAGTGGTACAATTTCAGAGCTGTAATTGTGCCTATAGATCCTTTTCTATGATGTATTCATTTTTAATACCTCTTATGGAATTCATATATGGGGAAATAGGTATTACAGATTGCCTTTATTGCCACAGTGACGTGTTCCACTCTTCTTAGCAAGCCTGTGGGCAGTTTCGTTTAGATATCTATCTATTAATCATCACTTGCCTGATATGTGCAAATGTGGGAGATTTTCAAAAGCTCAGCCATTTAAAATCCACAGGTTTTAACATTTTGCTGTTGGTTTCCCAAGGGAAGCTGATTCAAGGAAAGTGCAAGGAACCAGCCAAATAGTTAAAAATTCTTTCTGTGAGATGATCAATCTTTCTCAAATAGAATTGTGGCCCTTGGCATGCTTAAATTACTATTGATTTAATGGTAAAAAATACATTTTTATTAGTTTTTATTTTATTTGTCCTTTGCACTGAGATCCCTCAAGACCATAAGTATTTATACAAACAATTTATGGTCATATAATAAATAGTCTTCACAGTTTAATTAAAAGTTCAAGCAGCATAACTATTTTTCAAGCCCAATGAGTAAAGATCCTGTCATTTTTATGTCATAAATCAGGATATAGACTGTCAGTTTAATCTCCTCTATTCTCAGCTGATGCACCCATGGCATAATATTGTGTTGATAAGAGCACTTGAACATTTTCTCAAATGCTTCAGAGTTAGCCCAGGAGCTGTAGTAAGCCCAGGCTGACTTTGTATTTCTTATTGCCCTCCTGAGTGGATGATCCCTGCTCCTTGCTGGTGTGTTTCTAGGCTGAGCTGTGTGTGGTGGCAGGTCATGATGAGTGTGGCTGTGGCCCCTAAATAAACACCCCTGGCTCTTGCCACAAGACAGTGACATTTCCTTGATGTGGATGTGTTGTTCACTGCAGCTGGCATATTGCCATTTCACTGCTGTAAAACTCTTCATTTAATGCATTCTATCATTTGTCACAGGCAAATTGCTGGGTCTGTTCTCCTGTTGTCCATGGAAAGTCAGGGAGACGTGGCTGCCTCGCTGGGGTGTGGTGAGGGGAGTGCTGACTCTTGCTCCTTCTGCCAGCACTCATTAGGGTGCTGTTTATTACACAAGGTTATGAAATTATCTTCCACTTCAAGCCTGGGCAGACTGGCCCTTTCTGCAGAAATTGTCTGTTAAATGCATCTGTCTTTTCCAAGGGGATCCACAGAGCTCTGCAGGACTCCTGGGAAAGGGAGTTGGAGCAAAGGTTCTGCTGTGGGGGGCCATTAACTGGGACAGAGGGGACACTAAAGCCTCTCTATGAGAAGAACATTGTCACCTTGGCTGTGGGTGACACCTGTGCATCATTTCAGCTGTGGTGACCGAGCTGGGTGCCCTATGAGGCACTGGCAGCACTGAGTGGCTCCCAACATCATGGCTTTGCTGGGGAGTGCAGCTGTTCTGGCACTGTCAGATTCAAGTTCTGTTGCTGTCTGAATAGGTTTCCATTTAAAATCATTCTGGTGGCTGTGGAAGGACATTTGAAGAAAGACTTTTTGCATGGCCAGTCTTGCCTTAACCTCCTGTGCTGCACTCACCTGAATGCAAGATTTCTTCCTAGCTGCAACTGGCCTGTATAAATGCCTGGGTGTCCCTGCCCTTACCTGTGCTGGTGTCCTGTTCAGCTTTATCATTTCAGAGATTCAAAACTGAAAATAGGAATAGGATTTCTAAGTTCATATACTGGGCTGAAAATGGCACATGTAGACAGCTGCACGTGGGCTCTGTGGGACCTGCTGGTGTGCAGGTACCAGTGACTACCTGGATCTAGCTCAGATGGTGTGGTTTATAATGGGAGCTTCAAGAAGTTTTCCAGATTTCCCTTGGACTGCTGGAAAGTACCATTCTGACAGCCCCTTAGCACAGGATTTAATCTGGAGAAGACTGATTGGGGATCTCATTAATGCACATAAATATCCTAAAGGTGGGTACCAGAGGATGGTGACAGAGTTTTTGGTGATGTCCAGTGATTGGACAAGGAGCAGTGCCCCTAAACTAAACCATAAGAAATTTCACTTCAATCTGACGAAGAATTTCTTTAGATTGAAGGTGGCAGAGACCTAGAACAGGAAGGTCATGCAGTCTCCTTCCATGGAGACCTTCCAAGCCCACCTGGAATTGTTTCTGTGTCACCTGCTCCAGGTGACCCTGCCTCGCTGGAGGGGTTAGACTATAAATGGTGGATGAGAAGGTAAGAGGTGCTGCCTGGAACCCTCCCAGCCTGATATCAGAAAAATCCGTAGCTGAAGCACTCAATGTGCAGGAATTGAAATGAAGTTCAAGTGAGGCTGAGTAGGTGTTTGTTCAGCAGCTTGTTTAGGCTTTAATCACGGTTAAATCTTTTAGTTAGATAATTGTTCCATCAGCTGATAATTTGAATTGTATTGAAGAACAATATGCTAAAACATCTTCAGTGAGAAGCAGCAAAGGAGAGGAGTCTGGATTCCTTCTTGTTCATTTCTTGCATATCATCATCATGTGGTTCCCATGTTTTCTGATTGAGCTGTGTGGTATGCACTTTCCTCTGCTAACACTGGCTCCAAACACACATTTACCACCCCTGCCTGACACCACAGCTTGGGAAGCCAGGACTCATTATCAAAGGCCAAGGCCTCTGTGTAATTTGCCTTGGATCAGGAGTTGTTGTTACACTTCCAGCTGTGCTATGGGAATTGGGACTAATTTCCTAGTGATGATAGGCCCGAGTTTTCCATTTATATAATTTCAGGATTCGGGACCCGTGTTTCTCACAGCCTTTGCTCTACTAAATGCCAAGTTGCTAGGTGGTTTCAAAGTCCTTGAAGTAAAGCTACATATAATTTTATAAGAAACTAATCTAAGCTGTGCTTCAAGCTATGTTTCCTTCATTTTATAGCATTGCTGTGTGCTGGGACAAAGAGCATTACAAGCCTAATGGCTTTTGTGTGGTCTTTCTGTAGCACACAGGCCATCACAGGAGGCTGTGTCCCCTCAAAAGCTGTTCAGTGCATAGCAATGAGCCTTGACCTGTGCTGGGCTGGAGGTGGTTGGATGCTTGAGGCAGCTGGAGGCTTTCCTGTTTCCAGAGGGTTCCCTGCAGCTCCCTGGGCTGAAGGTGAGGAGATCTGTGCACACTGCAAATCATGAGAGGTACCAAGTTCCCCATGTTGCCAGGGAAACATCCAGCTGTAGACACAGCCCTTAAGCTTTTTCCTCACTTTGCTCAGTTCCATGGACTGAGCAGTCCCTCATGGACTGCCAGTCTGGCTGCTGTTGGTGGAAACAGGGAATGCTGCAGAATCTGAGGGGGAGCAATGACTTTGGAGATCTTGAAAAAGAAGACTCATACAAAGGAAATGGGAAACAAATGAGCAAAAAGTGATGCATTTTGTTGTTGGGGTTTTTTTTTTCCCCATAAGAATGGAGTGCCTTGTTTTGATTTGAGTATTTGTGCATTTGGGGATTTGCCATGAAGGTACCAAAAATAATAGTGTGTTCCTGGGCAGGGGATCACAGGGATTTGGTGGCCTCCATCCAGAGTAATTCCCCACAGAGACCTTATGTGTGCAGATAAAACTGGCCCAGGTAAGCACCAGGATGAAGGGCCACATGTGTGGGGCTGCCACAGGGCACAGAGCCTGTGGCACAGCAAGCTTTGAGGAATTGCAATGAGCCCCATGCTGAGCTGACAGCTCTTGGGTCTTGCTGCCAGTGAAGCCAGTGGCAAAGCACTGACTCTCTTCAGGAGCAGGCAGGCTGAGCCAAAACTGGCGGCTGCTGTGTCTCATTTGCATGGAAGTTAATTACCTACATCTTCAGGTTCACTTACCTTTGTGGAGGTGGGCATTAAATCTGGCCCCTGCTGGTTTCTCAGTCCCCTTTGGACTGGTTTCTGTGGTCTCTGAGGCAAGACCCATTTCAGGTGCACTTTTGCCTTACCTCTGCAGAAGGAGCCTTGGTTGGTGACAGTCATGTTGTTGTCCCTGCTTTATTATTCAAACTGCATCGAAATGTGCTTAGAACATGGTAGTGAGGTGGAAAATCTACTTGGACAGGTAATGCATCTGCCAGACATGAAACTTGTAAAGGGTTGTCTGAATGCAGCTCTGACCAGGGTTTCAAATGGAAATGTTCTCTCTGAGCATGTAAGGCCAGGAACTTTGTCCATCTCTGACTTTGGCCCTCCTTTGAGCAGGGGATGGACTAGAGAATTCCAGAAATACTTTCCAGTCTGTTATTATTCCAATCCATATTATGATACTATGAATGTGAATTAGTAATAATGGTATGACATTTATGAGCTCTGGGTGAATGTAATTGGAATATATCCCATACCATCCTCATTTTTCCTCTCCTCAGCAAAGTGAGATGATGAAAATTTGCATGCACTTAGTATAGACAAATATTTGTGCAGAGCACTTGTCTGAATTGAAGTCTAAAAATACAGTTTCTGGTTATTCTAAACGTAGCCTGCAGTGTTTGAGTTTTTTGGTTGGTTGGTTGTAGGGTTTTTGTGGTGTTTTTGAGTTATTGCAGTTTTTCTTTTGTACTTGAATTCACTAATAAAGAGATAATTTTTTTAAAAAAATGTCATATGACAAACCATGAATCTGGTAATGAACATTTCAGTGAATGATTGCTCACTGCCCTTGGCTCTCTAAGCTTATTTCAAGCTGTCTGCAGCTGTGATTTTGCTGCGAAACTTTTTATCATCCAAGCAAAATGTGAAGTCTGATGTGGGTCTTTAAGATGAAAGGGAAACCCTCTCCTTAGATAAGGAGCTAATTTTCCATTTTGGTGTTTCCAGTGGTGAACAGCCTGTTAATCATGCAAGTCAGTGCCTTGCACTGGGGAAAACTGATGCTAACAATTTCTGCAATGTTATGGGGTGTTACTGGAGTTAGTGGGGGCAGCAGGGCAGTAGCTGGGCTGAAATGGCTTCACCATACCCAGAACCCCTGAAAGCAGTGCAAAATTGGGAATATTTGATATCTTTTTATGTGTCTCATCTGAAAATACATTTTTTTTCCTGTATCCTCTCCTTTCCCTCATTCATTTACTGCTTTAAAACTCATTAACTAGTTTTATGGATTTAATAGTAAAGATGTACCATTAAGAACCAAATGTGGTTTTCATGAAAGATGATGAAAATGATGGGTCCTGTAGTTTGCATTTGGACTGACTGTTTCCAAGTGCTCTGCTGTCCAGGTTAATTAACGGGTGGCAGGTTCCTACTTGCTCTTTTCCTTTATTTGCAAATGGATGAGGAATAGAAAGGCAGATGAGAACCAAAAACCTCAAGTTAGATTAACAGAAAGATTAAAGCTTTTAAAGGAGAGCTGACACTGTGCACACATGGTAACTATTAGAAAACACATGCACAGATTAAAGAAAGCTGGATAAAAGTTGGAATTTCCAGTTGGAAAACTGGAGCAGCTAGAGAAGCAGCTCCAGTGTTTTTCTTTATAGAGGAAAATACCTGGGGTGGCAAGGAAGAGCATTCCCTGAGTTGCTGTGAGTTAGGGACTGTGGAGGAGGTAGGTATTTATTCCTGTAGGCAGGGGAATACTGGAGGTACAAAAAGCCCACCAGGTAAAAGGTGCACACCAAGACAGTAAAAACTGTCCAGAAGGAAACAGGTAATATGGGGGGAAACATGCTTAAACCTGTTCTGGATTACCCTAGGCTGATTTGTACTGAATGATCCCTTTTTCCTCCCCTCTTTGTGGCTTTTACTAGCTTCTATCTATTTCAAGGTTTAAAAAATGTATATCAATTTCTTTCCTAAGCACAGGAAGTCAAAGAGCTGATTTTTAGCTGTTAAGCTAAAGCAGCCTAAATAAATGATCGTTGCTACATCAGGCAGCAACTGTGCACCCATCCATGAGGCCCTGAGAGGGGAAAATTACTTATTTTTCATAGGAGGACTGAGTTGATTAAAATATTCAGTAGTTCTTTCTGTTCAGGCTTTACTGTGAATATTCGCATTTTCCTCTCTGTAGGAAGACAGCACAGATTCCCTTCTTGGCAGAAATTTTAGAAACTGCCCCCTTCACCTGCACCCACCTTTGATGGGCAGCATGTGGTGTGCTTGTGGCCAGAGGTTCATGCAGATGTTCGTGTCCACTGTTTCATTCTGTCTGTATCCTGCAGTTGCTGTTTTGGTCCGGGCAGCCATCTGTGGAGTGTAGCAAGGCTTCACCCCACACCTCCAGGAAGGCACTAGATCCTCAATTTGACAGGAAGGTGTCGTCAGCCCCCCTCAGAGAGATGGCTTTACTAGACCTGAGTGCCTCTGGACAAAAGCTGTTTTCCATAGGTCTGTCTTTCTCCCACCGATAGATGAGATTTATTTGAGAAGTTTCAGCAAGTCCCTCAAAGGACACAGTCCTGACTGCCTGCAGGGGAGGTGCAGGAGAGCCATTTCTGGCTCCAGTTGTGATTCAACTTGCCCAGTCAAAATTCCTTGGAAACTCTCCTACCTTTTTGTCCTGGCAGACATATAGCTTAAGTGCCCTAACAGATTCAAACCACCTGAATGATCACAGTATTAACATGGTATAAAGAGTTCTATCCTTCAGTGTCACCTCATTTCAGCTAAGGGAAGTGTAATGCCAAATGCAGTGCCAGTGACAAACGCAGAATAACTCCAGCTGCTGAAAGTACAAACTGGATTCAGCTGCAGCTTCACACACGCTCAAGAAGCTGGAGAGAATCAAAAGTCTGTTTAACATACTTGCGTGTTTGGAGTAGTTATAAGGTAGATGGTATTTCATGCTCAATTATCAAAAGCTAGGGGGAAACTCAATTTTTCAAAGCTGATTAGTCCTGTCCTTGCTGCTCTGACTGAAATACATCTTCACTTTGGAGCCTTCCTTAAAAGGCAATGCATCTAGGTTGTATTAAACAGAGACTGTTTAATGTTTGGGTTTTGCTGGGTAAAATTTTAATTTACAAAATTGCAAGAAAAGCAACACTTAGTTGATACAAACTGCGAGAAGTCGTCTTTGGTGTGAAAAGTCCTCTCTTGAATTGATCCATCTGAGGTCAGTTCTCCACTCTGGAATGATGAGAGAAGCCGGGGAGCAGAGGAATCATGCAAGAGGCAGGAGAGGGAGGGTCTCCCAGGCTGCTCCAGGGTCTCCAGAGGCAGAGCCCATCCCCAGCAGTGCTGGGAGCTGGGAATCCAGCTTTGTCTGTGCTGAGAAATTTGGCCACTGTAGCAAAACACAAACACAGTTCCAAAGCTGTTTTAGTGAGCAGAATAGGCTCAGTTAGCGAAAGTAAATCATGCTGGCACTACCTACCTCTGCTATTGTATTTTGCCAGCAGAGAAATGTGGCAGACAGAAGCAAGTGTATTTTTTTTTTTTTAATTCCACCACTAATAGTGCTTGGCAGAGCCTGGGGCAAACCTGGTTGTGTTGCCAACCCCATGGCTCCAGGCATGCTGAGGGAGGGATTGGAGCAAACACCAAATCTTTCCTGGACTCACTGATAAGCTTAATGTGGGCACTAAGCAGAGACAAAACCTCTCTCAAATTCCCTGCCAAAGGACTCCTTGTTCCCAGAGGCATCTGGGAGAGGAAATATTATGCAAACTCCAGTTCTCCAGAGTGGTTTTAGGAGTGTATCTGCTAAATTCAGGGGCCTGGGAATGGGGGGAAGATCTCCACAAACAAAACATGCCAAAAGAGCATCCAGAGATGGTCACTGCATGCTTGCGTCTCCTTTGGGTTCACGTGGCTGTAGTTGCTGGATGGATCCAGGTGCCATCAGATTCCCCCAAGCCAGGCCTTTCAAGAGGAAAGAGAGGGTCTTAAATTTTTTTTTTCCCCTAGCTTTTCTGCAGAGTGTGATCTCCAGATCCCTCTTGACAGGGAAATTCCATACTGGTTTTCTTTGTTGGGCTTCGTGAATGGGGCATTTTTCCCTGCTCTGTGGTGTGGCATGATCTGTTCCTCACAGCTATTAACCTTGTAAGTGTGGGTGTTTGAGACTCAGCCACTTAAGCAGTTTCAGTTCTTTCCTGGGGCTTGATATATTTTTCCTGAAAATGCGTAAATACAAAAGTTTATTAGGAGAAACTGCCATTGGCTGAGCTCTCTTCCACTGTAGCCGAGGTCAGGTATGTGATGTGCTGAGGTTTATTTTCTCATCTCATTGCACACAATTTTAAAAGTCATGCTCTTGGACTAGGGAGGGAGAGGTCTGCCCTCTTTTACCTGCTGAAATCAGTGACAGCTAGAAGCTGTTGAGTGGTGATGGGATAGGGATGAATGTGAGGAAGGAATAGAGTAGAGGCTACTGCACCTCAGAGTGCTACCAGAGCCAAACTCCCTTCACCTTCTGCTCTTCAGGGATTTCTGTCATTAAAGTAGAAAACAATGAAAGCAAAAAAAAATGGCTCTAGGCTACTTAATTAGTGAGTCTCTGGCAAGTGCAGAAGGTTGGACCAGTCCTTGGGAAATTAATGTTTATTTTTCAGAGGCAATTTTTCTTTTCTATGCTGTTCCTTCCCAGGTAGACATGTGGATTAAAACTCTTTCTGCATTGTTTCTAGAAAAGAATAGCTGCAACAGCTTGATTCAAACCTCTCAGAAAGCTGCAGTGCCACCCCAGCTCTGCAGGGAGTGGCTGCTGAGGCTGTCTGGGGGGTGTGGATTTTGGGAGGCCAG
>VYXD01005877.1:0-15025 GCA_013397195.1 Hylia prasina
CTCTCCCAGCCTGGTCCCAGAGCTTTGGAGCTCCAGCCCTTGGAGCTGCTCCGTGGCCTCCTCTGGATCTGCTCCAGCCTCTCCACATCCCTCCAGTGCTGGACACCCCAGAACTGGACGCCAGCTCTCCGTGAGTGGACAGTGGTGGGCTCCCATTTCCCATCGTTTTCAAGGTCAGGGGGATCCTGCCCAAGCAGAAGGTCCCAACCCCTTGGAATCTGCAATTCCAGGGGATGGCTGCCCCAGCTCCACGGCCTGGCAGCAGCAGCCAGCGGGTTCCCGGAGCAGAGGACACCGAGAATTGTCTCCCACCACTCCAAACCAGCAGGAAGCTTCCTGGCTGGCGCCTTCCCAAAGGAAGAGAGAGGACGCTGGGATCGTGCCAAAGCCAACCACACACGGTTGCTTGGAAACCTTTGAAAACTACATTGAAAATTCAGATTTCGATGAAGAGCAGCACGGGCAAAACAAGCCCAAGTTGTGCTTTTAAATCCGCCTATTTCCCGGAGCCAACGGCGCTGTCACCGCTGTGTCCCCGCTTCCCAAAAATCCTGCAGGGCTCTGCAGGTCACCTTTGGGCCTGGAGCCTTCAAGGTTTTCACAAGTTGAGGCAGCAAAGAGGGACCTGCCCCCAGCAGTGGATCAAAAATCACCCAGAGCAACAATATTTCAATAAAAGAGGGAAAGGAAAGAGGGAAGGGAAAGGAGGAGAAGGAAAAGAATGGAATTCCTGTCGCACGGTGCCGCCCTGGCATCTAATCAGGGAGCCAGATGAAGGCAGCAATCTGTCTCCTTAAAATATGCATATTTTATTTTATTATTTTTTTTTCTTCCCTTTCAGTGCTGCAGAACCCTGTTGGAAGGAGCTCGTTAAGAGGCTGCGCCAGGAACGTCCCTCTGCAATCACGAGGGACGGAACGAGCGATTCCATCGTTAGCGGGGTTTAATTGCCGGGAGCCAGAGCGCTCCTCAGCATCCGCCCCGGGATTTGGGACGGACCCAAGGACAGGAGGGAGGATAAAACCAGGATTTGGTTCTGAGTTTAAATCCTGCTGTAGCCACAGGTCTGGCTCAGGGTTGGCACAGCACGCGGCTCGTGGGGGCCACGGAACACCGGGAGATTGTGGGATCGCAGGCACATTCCAGCCCGCCCCAAAAGGTTCTTTGGGTTGCCTTCCACAGCAGGCTCTTCCTCAGCTTCCACACTGGAATGTTGCTCACCTTCCACAAGGGATCTGTCCCCACCTTCCACGTGGGATTGTTCCTCACCTTCCCCACTGAACCTTTCCTTGCCTTCCACACTGAACCCCTCCTCACCTCATGCACCCGACTCTTTTTTCCCTTTTCAAACCAGACTCTTCCTCACCTTCCACACCAGACCAGTCCCCACTGGAGCCTTCCTCACCTTCCACATGGGATTGTTCCTCACCTTCCATGCAGGATTGGTCCCCACCTTCCACACAGGACCATTCCTCACCTTCCATATGGGATTGTCCCTCACCTTCCACACCAGACCCTTCCTCACCTCCTACACGGGACCCTTCCACACAGTCCTTCCACACTGGATCACTCCTCATCACCCTCACTGGATCATTCCTCACCTTCCAAAATGGATCATTCCTCACCTTCCACACTGGATCATTCCTCACCTTCCTCACTAAATCATTCCTCACCTTCTGCAGTGGATCATTCCTCGCCTTCCACACTGAATCATTCCTCCCCATCCACACTGAACTGCTCTTCCACACTGGGGACAATTCCCCAGCCTTCCACAATGACCATTCCCAACCTTCCACAACAGATTGTCCCTCACTTTCCACATCCCATCATTCCTCACCTTCCACACCAGATTCTTCCTCACCTTCTACAACGACCATTCCTGACCTTCCACACCAGATTATCCTTCACCTTCCACACCAGATTATTCCTCACCTTCCAGAATGTTCATTCCTAACTTCCCACACTGGACCGACCCTTCCTCACTTTCCCATCCAACCCTTTCCCACAGACTCCAAAAAAACCTCATGGAGCAACCCATGGCAGGGCAGGACGATGCTGCCCATCAAAACTCCAGAAGCAAACAGGGAATTCATCCTCGGATTCCGTGCAAGAATTCCAGGTTAAATTCCTCCTGTCTGAGGCTCGAATCAACTCCACACCAACCTACACTGGATTTTGTTCCCAGCCACATCAAAATTCCTCCTCCTACTCCACGCTGTTTATTTTGGTTTCCCAGCCAGCCCATTGGCTGCACAGCATGGATTGCATTCCCATCACCATCGGAAAGAAACATGCCTTATCCATAATAAAACTTGGATACAAGGAGCTGAATGACCCGGCCACTGCGACCTTCTCATTCCCTCAAAACACCTCTCAAATTTCAAGTTCCTCCACGGAAGGATTGTGTTGTCCTTTTCCTCGAGGAAAAAGGGATGGATGTCCACGGATAGGAGTCACTTTTCCAACAGCCGGGGAAATGGATACTCAGCAAAGATTTGTGATGGGATCTTTAAGGCCCCTTCCAACCCAAACCATTCCATGATTCCTGGAATTGCAGCTGAGCCTGAGCCCTCCAATCCCCACTTTGAAGGCTCCTCATCCAGCAGGGACAGCGCCTCAAACCACCCACGAAACTCCCAAGCTCTTCCCGAGGATTCCCACCCAAGACCAATGGAAGATTTTATCATTTCCTCCTGCTTTGACACAACCGGGACCCGTTTTGCTCCAGCAGAAGGAAGATCACGGGATATCCTTGGCACAGCTCCTGTTCTCCCCACGTTCTTCCCAAATCCCACACCCCAAATTTTCCCTCCAGCCTCTTGTTCACGACTCACAGCGGCCAAAAACCTCCACGCTAAAATTGCCAGGAATTAATGCAGGTTTGTTTTTTTGGTTTTTGTTTTTGTTTTTGTTTTTTTTCCCCATGGATTAACAGCTACCAGTAGTGTCCCAGCATGAGGGTTAATTCCCATCGGGATACAGAGGAGCTGGATCAACAATCCAGCACCTGAAAGACGCAGCAAGGTACCAGCAGCACAAAGGAGATGCAAATAAATTTGCATATCCCAGCATCAAAGACTCCATGAGATCCCAGAGTATGAAAACATCTTTTCCCTGCGAGATACTGAAGGAATGGCAGCGGGAGAGATGGGAGTGGGAGGACAGGAGAATGGGGGGAGGAAAAAAAAAAAAAGAAAAAAGACAAAAGGGTGTGACTGTAGCAAGAGCTCGACAGTTGGAGGAATTCCAAGGGAACGGCAGAGCTTGGGCACGAGGAAAACAGTTGGGAAGATGCTGACGGGATGTTGGAGCCAGGCGGGGGTTGGGATCGGCTCCCAGGGAACAAGGATGAGAGGAAACGGCCTCAAGCTGTGCCAGGGGAGGTTTAGGCTGGATTTTGGGAATATTTAGGCTGCCCAATCCTGGCCCAGAGGTGGAGTCCCCATCCCTGGAGGGATTTAACATCCCTGTGGATGTGGCGCTCTGGGGACGTGGCCAGTGGTGGCCTTGGCAGTGCCGAAGGAATGCTTGGACTCCTTGAGCGTGGAAATCTTTCCCAACCTCAACAATTCCATCATTCTAAGAGAGATATTCAGGCACCTGATATGAGACAATTCCAATGGAGAATGACCAAAAAACGATGGGAAGAGGAGGAAACTCAAAGGTTGATCCCAAGGGAAGAGGACAGAGGTCCTGGCACAGAAAAATGAGGAGCAACTCCGTGAAAAACCTGTGGATGGAGTTCACACATCCCTGCAGCTCCACTGGACTCCAGGAGCTCTGTGAAAAGCAGCCAGAAGGGATATTTCTGTGCTTCTGCAGCTTTCCTGACAGAATTCCGAGTCTCTCCTCACGGGGATGAAGGAGTTTCTGCCGGAGCCGTGAAGGAGGACGCGGAAGGTGTGAAAAAAGCAAGTGAGGAGAAATGGAGCAGAAGGAAAACGTGAGGAATAAAGGCAGGAGGGGGGCAAATTTTCCAGCAAATCCCACAAGGCTTCTCAATAAATTTCTCAGACCCTTCCAGGCCTGTTAAAAAGCCCGGGATAGCCGGGAAAATCCTGGTTTAGTGGCCATGTATTCCACAGGCAGGAGAAGAACCAAGGCATGAGTAGAAGGCCTGACTGAAGGCCTTGGAAGGGGAAAGATGAGGAGAAGAAAAAAGTCCCTTCCAAAATCCTCAAAAAATAAGGCAGAATGAGGTCTTCAGGGAGATGGAGCCCAGGAATGACGAGGAGTTGAAGAAAATTGAATAATTGGTTGGGATTTTTAATGTCTTGCTGGAGCACGACTGAGCCAGCGACCTCCAGAAACAAATTTCATGGAATGGTTTGTGTGGGANTGAGGTCTCCTTGGGGCCTTTTCTTCTCCAGGTTGGACATTCCCAGCCTCTCCCAGCCTCTCTCCAGCCTCTGGAGCATCTCCTGGATTTGCTCCAACAGATCCAAGTCTGTCTAAAACAAACAGCAAAGGAAAGGAGGAAGAGCAGGTGACTGGCGAAGGCAGACACGATAAGTAAGATTTTGTCTCATCCCGTTTAAATCAGGTGCCCTGGAAGTCATCACGGAGCTGTCAGGATGATTAATCCCTATTTTTCCACCACCGGAGCAGGGAATGATTGCTGGGCTGGCAAGTGGGAAAGCCAAGGGGAAGAGGAGCCGGGTGCGTGTGGGAGAGAAGCGCTCCGGAGGCAGCTGGGATGAGGAGCTGACTCAAAACTTTGGGATTTGTGGTTGGAGCCGCAGACGGGAGCTGAAAACGTAGGAGAAACTGTTGTGGGATAATCAGGCTGTAAAACAAGGGAATACCTGCGGCACCAGTCGAGTCAGGAGCCCCACTTTGCATAAGGAATATTTTAATAAGGATTTTCCCAGTCTTTAGGGCTCAAAGCAGAGTTTTAAACCAGTTTGGGGAGGTTTTAACTCAGTTCTCCCAAGGAAGAATACTCTGGAACAGAAGTCGGGGTGGTCTTGGGTGCTCATGAAGAGGATCCTTAAAATAAAACATTTTTAGGAATTCTGACACTGCTGGGGCTACTCCACAGCAAAGAGCCCATTTCCATCACCCACACCCCATCCAGAACAGAATTATTTTCTGCTTTAAGGCAAATAATTTAATTTAAGAGTAAAAATTATTCCTTCCTCACATTCCCAGGCTTTTCCAACTCCTAGCACCCCAAAACAAAGGGTGAGAATGACGGGAAGATTCTCAAAGTCACGGAATCAAAATCATGGAGTAACCTGGACTATTCCCCAAGGACTGTCAAGTCCGGCACAGGACAGCTCCTAAAATCCCACCAAATCCTAGAGAGCCATTTCCAAAGGTTTCTTGGACCAGGAGGCCAAACTCCACCACTCTGGAGAACAAAACAGGAGAGAAACTACCACGGAATGGGAAGAGTTTCATCCAGCCCAGATCTTGGAAGCACTGGGATGTGGACTGGAAAACCAGGGAATTATAGCTGGGAAAACAATTCATTTTTTGTGTTGTCATTTTTGGAATGACAAGGCCGGGAATTGTTTGCCTGTCAATTTTAGCGTAATAACAAGAACTTGTAGCAATTAGGATCTGTTTTCATTGCGCAGGAAGAACAAATGACCCAAATCCCAAACTCCCACACCCTCTCCAAAAGGGTGAGGTGACCAAACCCTCCTCCTGGACCTGCTTCCCTTTGAATTCCAGCCTCCCCAGCCCTTTGTGAGAGTTCACAGCAGCCTCCTTCCCCAATAATAGGTGCCTGGAACAAAGCAGCTGAAAGGTTTGATTATCCCAGCGATGCTTTCCGTGAGCAAATCAGGCTCCTGGCCCCGTGGGAGAGCAAAAAAATTTCCCTTCTTATCCGTGTCACCCTCGCGACGGAGCTGCCGAGGGAAAATAGGGCAGAGGAAACGCAGGGATCCCTTTGAAAGACCGCAGGAAAAGCAGGTAACCAGGTTAAAGGGATGCTACGTCATGGAATTTTTACGGATGACAGGGGAATTCGGTGGATTTAACGCAATTCCCGAGGGTTCCAGCTGGCTGAGTCATGGGGTGGGGGGGTGGGGGGGGCTTTCCATGGAAAGGCTCCTCACCTGGAAAGATTCAAAGAAACCAAAATGCTTCCTGAGTTAAACAAAGTCTGCTGTCCTGGAGAAACTGCTCAAACCAGCAGGTCCTGTGTGCCCAAAGCCTTTAATCCCGCTAATTCCGCCCTCAAAGAAGTTTGGGAGCTCATCCCGAAACGACAAAGCCAAGCAAGGCCCTTGAACCCGAGCAGCAAGGCCGGGAGATAAGGCGGGAATCAGCCAGGCCTGCAATTTGCCGGCTGATTAAATCCCTGGAGCAGGAGGAAAATTAGGGAAATCATCCCCCAGACACTGGAAGGAACCACGGGCTGCCTCCCGGGATAAATGATCCAACGTTTGGGGGACGGCCGTGGTTGTTTGGGCATGGGTGAGGTGTTGGAGCCTGCTCGGCCTGTCTGGCGCGGGGACGGGTTTCGGGCGGCGCGGGCGACTCATCCGAGTGAGTTCGTGAGGAATTTCCCACCACAAACCCTCCGAAAAGTCATTTTCCAAAAGTCTGAGCCGCTTGGGATGTTCTCCAAGCGCGCTGAGTGTCTGTGGAGAAGGTCCACAGCCTTGGCCACACAATGGTCACCAGTTCCGAGGTGTTGGGAGAGGGAGCTGGTCTTGTTATCCAGCAGAATCCTCCTCCCGAAGTGGCACCAGCAGGACAAAATTCCGGAATGGTTTGGGTTGGAAAGGACCTTCAAGACCATCCAGTTCCAACTGCCTGCCCTGGACAACGTCCACTATCCTGGGATGCTCCAAGCCCCATTCCAAGCTGGCCTTGGACACTTCNCTGGATCCTTCTCTTCTCCAGGCTGGACATTCCCAGCTCTCCCAGCCTGTTCCAACACGATCCAATGTTTTGAGGAGAAGGAAAATCAATCCCAACCCTCAAGGCCTTTCCAACTGAGACCCTTTGAACCCAAACATTTGAGAAGAAACTCATCAGGAACCACCTGCTCAGAAACTGAGGCGGATTCCTGGACGACGCGACATTCCAAGCCCACAGAGACAGATCCCGGGAGTCCGACCTCAACTCCAACCCCGAGAGAAAAAAAAAACCCTCTTTCAACTGGCTGGGCAACGAATTTCCAGGGAGGAACAGGAATTGCCAGGCCTTGCCACGCTCCCAGGGCGTTTCCAACCCCCAAGCAACGCCTTCGTTGGGTTCCTCACCCAACGGCGCCCACCCGGCTCAATTCCGCTCGTCTGGACACGGATTCCTCGGAGTGACGTCGGAGCCGGAGGGAATCTCATCTGCCAATCTCAAAACCAGTGACCCGTGCTCTCGGAAGCTACGGCTGAAAAGTGCAGCTAAAAATGAGGGAAGATGATGAGGAGAGCAGGGAAATTCCTCGAACATCAAGATTTGGGGTTTGTTTTGGGTTTTGGGGTTTTTTTTAGCACCTTTATAATTTACTCTCCTCAGGCTGACAAATGCCACTGGCACCCAGGCGAGGGTGAGACAAAAAATTCAGGGTAAAAAAAAAGCTCAGATTTGAGGTGGGGAAGGAGGAGACATCTCCTAAATCAGGGTCCTGATGAGATCCGCCCACTTCTCCCTTCTTCTCCTTTGCAACGCGACAAAATAAATCCCTGCTGGCTTTAAATAGAAATCAAATTAACCATGAACAGCCAGAGCAACTCTGCGATGGTCCAGCCATCGCTGGGTGTGCTCAGAGATCTTTTTATAAAACCTTTTCCTCCTTCCTTGCACAAGGAACAAATTGAAGCAACAAATCAATACCGAGAGAGCTCCAAAACCCAAATCTGATTCCGGCTGCATTAGAAACGTTCCTGGAGCATTGCTCGTGAAGGGTTGAATATTTCCAATTATTCTTCCTCCTCCTCCAGCTGACAGAAGAGTTCCTGAGTCAGATGTGGGAAAAAACCCAAATCTGCTCCGAATATTTTCGCCCTTTGGAGCTGTTTAAGGCCTTTTTAAGGGATAGAAGGAAATTTGTCAGGGGAAAGTGAACCTAAAACTGGGAAAGGAATAAGTGCAACACATGGAGCAGGTTGGACGAGTTTCCGTATAAGTCGAGGAATAAGGGGAAAAAAAGGCATTCCTTGGAAATATGTTTTTGGTGGATTAAAGGATGGGAAGCTGATTTAGAAGACAAGGAGAGATCCCACACCCTTTGTCATTCCTATTTCTGTGTCCTTGGATTTTTAGCTGGACTTCTCCTGATCTCCTGCATCAAACGGATCCTGTCTCAAATGGATTCTGCGTTAAGGCCTGCTTATCATTCCCAACCAAAAATATTCCCGAGTCTCTCTGGGCCAAGCCCTTTCCAGGAGGAATTTTCCCAAAATCCAGCCTAAACCTCCCCTGGCACGGCTTGAGCTTCCTCTTCGTCCAGTCCTTTGTCCCCTGGGAGCAGATCCCAACCCCCAGCCCCATCAGCATCTTCCCAAATGTTTTCCTCGTGCCCAAGTTCTACTTGGGATTTCTCCAAGTGTGGAGCTCCTGCTACAGCCGTGTTTTTTGTTGAAATTTTGTCGAAAATACAAAGGTTGATGGAGAAGGATCCCAAAAAAATCTGTTCTGGGGGCTCCTCAGACCATCTCTGTGAGGTCACATCCTGCCTGTTCCCTCGTCCCTCCGGGATGTCCGGGATGAACGACAGAACCTCTCCCAGTCCCGAGCTTTCCTTTGGAATTCTTGGTTCTGTGAAGGTACAAGATCCTCAGGTCATAGAATGGGGTTTTTTTTGGTGATTTCACCCTTGCCCCAAGGTTTCTCCTGTTCCTGCTCCAGCAATTCCTGCTGGAAATTTTCCTGATTAAAAAAAAAGGATTTTTATGCATTTATCTGTCTACAGAAAATGTTACCCACTATTCCAGAAGCTCCAAACAAGACTCTTCCTTAAAAAGCCTCTCTGGCCCACTCTAATTCCCACAATTTCAGGCAAATCCATAAACTCATTTATTCCTGCCCTTCCTACCCCGAATACCTCAAAGGCTTCCCTAATTCCACGACTCTCCAGGAACAGCAATTCCTAAAAAAACCCACAGAGGCGACACCAAATCTCCCTTTATTCCCCAGGATTTACGTTTGGCTGGAATATTTTTCCAGGGATTCAGGAACTCGGCTGCCGCTTGGGAACTGAAGCACCCGCCCGCGTTTTCCTCACAACCGTTCCAAACTTCCCTGTTTTTTCCCGAGCCTGCACTTCATTCCTGATCACAATCAAAGAGCCTCCACCTCCCTCTCCATGCACGCAACTTCCACGCGTAGCCCGGAGCATCCTCGGCCTCCTTCACATCCAGTTTTCTTCTCCCGAGTTTCTGTCCCTTTGGATTAATTCCACAGTTATTGGGTTTTCCCCCCCCACGTTTCTGCTCCGAGGTTGGAGCCGGGTGAGGGTCGGGGTTTTCTCCCGAGGGAATGAGGGATGGGACAAGAGGAAGTGGCCTTAAGTGGCACCAGGAGAGGTTTTAGCTGGGGCATTTTTGGGAGAATTCCTCCTGGGAAGGGCTGTCCAGGAGGGATCCAAAATCCCTGTGGATGTGGCACTTGGGGACATGGCCAGTGGTGGCCTTGGAAGTGCTGGGGCTCAACCTTAAACTTCTTTTCCAACCTAAACAATTCCACAATTCTACTTTTTACCTCCAGAGGTCCCAAGTAATTTATTCCTCATTCCCCTCTTATCTTTCTTTTCCTTCCCAATCCCTGCTTTTGACAGAGTTTTCCAGGTTTTTGTAGACCCCTTGGACATCTGTGCCTTTCCATTCCCGTGCTAAATCCTGCTTGAGTCAAAATTCCATGGGGCTTTAAGTTCTTCCATTTAAGTTCACCAAGTCATGGAATGGTTTGGAAGGGATTGGATCAAAGCCCATTCAGTTCCAACCACCTTCCCTGATCCCAGGTTGCTCCAAGCCCTGTCCAACCTGGCCTTGGACACTTCCAGGGATGGGACAGCCATGAAATTCTCTGGGAATTCCATTCCAGCCCCTCAAAGTGAAGAATTCCTTCCCAATATCCCATCCAACCAGAGGGAAGCCATTCCCTGTGTCCTGTCCCTTCATCCCTTTATCCCAAGTCCCTTTCCAGCTCTCCTGGTGCTGCTTTAGGCAGTGGAAGAAGCTCCGAGATCTCCCCAGAGCATTCCTGAAGGCGAAATGATTTCTGCCACCCAGGAAAATCTGAGATGAATCAGGAAAAGAGCAGCGAGACTTGGATCAGGGAATGTGGGCGGAGGGAGATCTGTGAGTCACTGATAACCTTTAATTGCTTCCACAGGCAGGTTTGTACCCTCTGAAATTCCCTTTTCCACGTTCTCCGGAACAAAACCAACCGCAGGAAAACTGTTCACGGCACTGAAATATCCAATACTCTGCCCCAGGCCCTGAGATTTCCAAATTTAGGAGTTTTCCATGTCCCATTGGAGGGAAGGGGAACAGAGAATGGAATCAGAATTCCTGGCTTTGTAGTGGGATTTGACACAAGGAGGGACAACTCTTAAGCTCAGCCTATTTATCCCTAAAAAACCCTCCTTTTCTCCAGGATTAGATGCCTCCAGCTGCTCCTGGTGTTCCAGACCTTTCCCCAAATCCATTCCCATCCCTGGACACGCTCCAGCCCCTCAATGTCCTTCTTGTCAGGAAGGGCCCAAAACCGATCCCGGGATCTGAGGTTCCTCAGCACAGTGGGAATGTCACTTCCCTGATCCAGGTATTCCCACAAAATTACTGCCTCCCCCAAAGCCACTTTTTCCATAGTTCAAAGACCTAAGGGAAGATATTTGCCAGGAGTATCCCGATTTTTCTATGATCCCTACTACGCAAAGGATGGCCACCTCAGAATTCCAAAGGCCACAGACCTCTCCCTGGGCTGATAAGGCACTTAATGAGCTGATAAGGCACTTAATGAGCTGATAAGGCTGAGGCAACGCCCCAGGAAGGACACATGGAATGAAGCAAATCCGACCTGTGGCTCAAAAGTCAGGATCAGGATTTTCCTACGTGGAAAAGCATCGGGATCTGCTGCCGAACCTGCTCCGCCTGCACACCCAGCTTGGCTTTTCCCAAGGGTTTGCGTTCATTTCCCGTTTGGAGCTTCCCAAAAAACACTTTGGGGGACTCTGGAGATGATAAATTAAGATCTGTTTTCCTCCCTGTGTTATTCCCATGGATTTTCCCACAAAAAACTTTCCCAACCTCATTCTGTGCTCTGAGAATTACGCTGGAATGGAATTCCCAGAAAAGCTGTGGCTGCCACATCTCTGGAAGTGTCCAAGGCCGCGGAGCAACCTGGGATAGTGGAAGGAGTCCCTGCCCATGGAGGGGGGTTGGGAATTGTTTTTAAGGTCCCTTTCCAGCCCAACCCATTCTTTGATCTTATTCCCACTTCCATCCTGATAAAAATCCCTTTCCGTGCCCCTCCCAGCCAAGGAAGAAAGGGGGAATTGTTCAGGTGAGCTGGAGTGTGACAGAACAGGAATTATTCCAGACTGACTTATCGGGGTTGGGAGAGTTCTGGGCACAGGATTTTCCTCAATTAAAAAAAAAACAACAAAAAAACCAAAAAACCCCTCAGGGACTTCCTGTGAAAACAGAAAATTCCCAGACAGAAAATGTGTTCTCTGGATCACTGTGGGATTTTTGTTTTTTTGGGAGGAGCACCCACTTCCAAACAGAAAATCCCCAGCATGGCACAGTATGGACTCCTCAAGGTGACATTCAGGAGATGAAGAGGAGGCAGGAGAAGAAGGGGGAAAAGAAAAAGGCTCCTAAAAGGATGGATTCATTTGGAATTTTCTCCTTCCTGGCAGCTCTGAGAGATCCGATGGCATCTCCCAGGAATGGCACAGAAGGTGGGAATAGGGAAGGGAACGGTCTCAGCTCCTTGGGAGAAGCCGAGGTTGCAATGAAAATCAATTTAATGTGGAATTAATGGAAAATAAAGAGGCTTTTCCATGTTTTTGTTGCCCGACTGCTCCATTTAATCCAGATACACTTAATTAGGGACACACCAATCCCGAGGGAAGCCGCTCCCGTCCTGGCACCATCCCCACAGGAATCAGCAATCCAAGTCCTCCAACCCAGCAGGATTCCTGGTTTTAGACTGGATTTAAGGAAGGAATTCATTACAGTGAGGGTGGTGAGGGGCTGGGATGCAATTCCCAGAGAATTCCATGGCTGCCCCATCCCTGGAAGTGTCCAAGGCCAGGCTGGACAGGGTTTGGAGCAAGCTGGGATAGGGAGAGGTGTCCCTGCCCATGGCAGGAGCTGGAATGAAATGATTTTTAATCCAACCCATTCCGTGACTCCATGATTAAGAAGAATTCCTGCCCTGTGGATGTTCCCGAGTCCAGCAGCCTCAGCCAACAACCTCCGACCCAAATCCCACTATTTTTTCTGGGAAGTGGAAGAAAATCCCCTCCCACCTCATCCAGAGACCACTGAGGTGGTCAGAGATCCGTGAGCACAAATCCCTCAATTCCTTCTTCTAAAAGGAACTTTTCCTAATTATTTTTTTTTCCTCTTTTCCTAATTATTCCCAAATATTCCCGACTACATTAAGTTTTTCTTTTTTTTTTTTTTTTTTTCCCCAAGCAGCCCAGCTGGGAAAGGGCTCCATGGGATTCCTCCTTTCCCTGCCTTTGAGAGGACATGGATCCATGGATGCACCCTTTGGATTAAAGGGAGCAAAGAACCTTAGGGAGCATCCAGAAATCCATGTCCAGGTCCAAAAATGGATCCAGAAGACCCCTAAGAGGCAGCTTAATTCCCAGTAAAACTGAGGATGCACCATAGATCCACCAAATGCTTGTGCTGTCCTTGGGGCAGCTCGGGGTGTGTCCCTGAACGTGAGGAATATAAAAACAGGCTCCAAAAAGATCCAAAATAACCCTGGAATATGGAAAAGAAGGAAGACGGGCTCTTCAAGGAGCGGCATTTTCCCTTCCGAGCCCACCTGGAACTCGGAATCCAGGGACAGCTCCATCTGGAGCCTTTGAAAGGATTTAAGAGTCCAAAGGGATCCCAAAAAAAGCTGGAAAAAGGCATGGAATGACAGGGTAACGGGGAATGGAGGCAAGAGGGCAGGGTTAGGTGGGATATTGGGAAGAAATTCCTCTCTGGGAGTGTGGTGAGGCCCTGGAATGGAATTCCCAGAGAAGCTGTGGCTGCCCCTGGATCCCTGGAAGTGTCCAAGGCCAGGTTGGAGCAAGCTGGGATAGTGGAAATTATCCCTTCCCATGGCAAAGGGGTGGAATTGTGTGACCTTTGCATCCTCATCCAGCCCAAACCATTCCACCGTTCCATGATTTGAGCGATCCCAACACCCCGGACCGACGGCGGCTTGAAATTCCAAACCAACCGAAATTCCCGCGTCATTCCAAGGCACCTCGTTGTCCATCCTCCTCTTCCAGAAAAGGAAACCACCCCATTTCCATCCCATAATGGCACTTTTCCATGCTTTTCCATGACCCCTCCCAGCCAGGTGTGAGGCGCACGAGGAAGGTCAATTAAAAAAACAAAAACGTAATTCCGAGGTGGCGCTTCCCAAAGTAACGTTTTTCCAACGGCTTTCCCGAACACGCGGACCCGTTGGGAGTCATTTCCATTCCTGCACAGAGGGCACGGAGCAGAGAAAGGGAAGATCAATAAAAACACAACGAGGCAGACAGGGAAATGTCAGAACCCTGGGAAGAGGCGGATCCCAGAATCCGCCGGAATCCGGCCCCGGCGCGAACGGATCAGGCGCGTGGGTTTTCCGTTTTCCACCATAAGGAAGAAGCTGTGCTTTTAATCCAGGGATCTTTTTTCCGTGCTTTTTGGTGGTGAAAAATAAAGGGAAAATGGAAAATATAGAGTGGGTGAAGGCAGTCATGGCCCAGGAGATGAAATCCCAGGAAAATGGGAAGAGGGTTGGGGGTGTTCACCTGGAGATGGGAAGGAAACTTTGGAGTCGTTTCCAATGCCTAAAGGGGCTCCAGGAGAGCTGGAGAGGGACTTGGGACAAGGGACGGAGGGACAGGACACAGAGGGCAGGGTTAGATGGAAGGAATTCTGCCCTGGGAGTGTGGTGAGGGGCTGGGATGGAATTCCCAGAGAAGCTGTGGCTGCCCCTGGATCCCTGGAAGTGTCCAAGGCCAGGCTGGACGGGGCTTGGAGCCCCCTGGGTGTCCCTGCCCATTGGTGGTCTCGCAGATCTCTTCCCACCCAAACCATTCCAAAAGCTCTGCTCCAACCCAGAACCCCAAACTTCCAAGCCCCATTCCAGCCGGGAACAAAACCTCCCGGGAAAATCCAACAAACAAAACCTTCTCCCTCTGAGAGTCCATTTCTGGCCTCATTTGCTCCAAGTTTTACGAGACCTTCCTCAACCATCAGAAATTTCCGCATCTTTCCCTGTGGGAACGGCGGTTCCTGGTCTTGGAATGACACCACTGGGTCACTCCACTGCCTCTTCCCACTCCTTCACATTTATTGTTGGGAAAGACCGGGAAAAAAAACTGGAAGTAAGATCCACTTTCCTCTTGGGAATGTGGAGATGGGGATATCCAGCTTCCTGAAAGTCAGAGCGACGCTTTTAGCTCCCTAAAGAAGCTGGGATTGGTGGGTTTATTCCCTAAAAATCAGGGTGGCGGAGCTGGATTTGGGAATGTCTAAAGGGCAGGAACAGGAGGAAGGAAATAAATCAAATCCCTGGATCTGTGAAGGTCAAGGAAAGAGCGAGGGATGAAGAATTTGAGACAGGAGACACCTCCCACTGGACCAGCACAACGTGATCCTTTCAGGAGGTGGAAAACAAAAAAACCCCTCCAAAAAACGTGGGATTTGGGGATCCCTGAGAGCAATTTCAGGGATAACAACGAATTCCCAAGGGCACTGGGAGGTCTGGAGTGCTCCACTTCTTCCCCTCAGCACCTGGAGCACATTTATCCCTCAAACACTTCTTGGCAGCTGGAATTAAAAATAGCCAGCCTGGATGAGTTGGAAAGTGGGGGGGGGGGGGGGAACCGGGA
>VYXD01005879.1:5363-20115 GCA_013397195.1 Hylia prasina
AGGTCCGTACGCCTCCTCCGAAGGGGAGGTAGTGGAACCTGCCGTCCTTGTCTTCGCTCCGGCCCTGCCCGAAGCGGTCGGGATCGAAGACGTCCACGTCCTTGAAGACGGGGGCGGTGTCGTGGGTGTCCCGGATGCTGTACATCACGCTCCAGCCCTTGGGGATTTGGAAACCCTGCGGAGAGGAGGGACGGGGTGGAGAGAGGGAAGGGAGAGGGTCAGTCCTGCTGGAGAGGGAGAAGGGAGCGGGGGGACGGGATAAAGGGGTTTGGTTTGCACGGAATCATGGAATGGTTTGGGTCGGGAGGGACACTGAACTCATCCTCTTCCACCTCCCTGCCATGGGCAGGGACACCTTCCACTACCCCAGGGTGCTCCAAGCCCCATCCAACCTTGGACACTTCCAGGGATGCGGCATCCACAATCCCCGGGGGATTTGTGCCAGGCCGCACCACCCTCACAGTTTTCCTTGCTTATTCCCATTTCTTTTGGGTTTATCCCTCAAGTGTAACGCGGGTTTAAAGGAAAACCAGACAGCACAGTGCAAAGAGATGCAAATCCTGGCCTTATTCCTCCCTCTATCCCAAGGATTCCTGGGATGATCCATCCATTTATTCGCTTCGTGGTCACTGGCAGGAGCTGCCCACCGGGAGCCCCGCGGTGCTGAGCAAGGGAGGCAGCTTCTCCCACGCCGTGCCCCACACACCAGCCAGCCCTTCCCAGAGCATCCCAGAGGATCCCACAGCATCCCACACCCCGCTGCCTGTCAGCACCACACACCCAACACCCACGGCGGGGCCCGGGCGATGAGAAATGAGGTGGATTTATCATCCCCTGAGCACTTTAAAAGGTCTCTGACTCAAACCACTGCATTAGGAGGATTTACAGTGACAAGGCAGCTCCCGAGACTTTGTTTTGCTGGGAGGAAATTCCAGCCATGGCGGTGACTAATCCGGCTGTCATCCGGCAGCCTGGAGATGCCCTTTGCAGTAAACCTTTCCCCTGTCACACCCCAGCTCAGAATCTGGCGTCACTGTCACGAGCTGGGCTTTGAAGCATCACACCCGTCTGCTCCTTGACAGCCCCAGCGCATCCCATGCTCCACATCCCATCCCTGCCGGATCTGGAGCAAATCCCACTGCCAGAATCACAGGATTAATGAGGCTGGAAGAGCCTTTGAGATCATCAAGTCCAAGCCGTGGCCTAACACCGCCCCATCCACTAAACCCAGCGCCACATCCAGGCTTAAACCCCTCCAGGGACGGTGACTCCACCGCCTCCCCGGGCACCCCATCCCAACGCCCAACCACTCCTTCTGGGAAGGATTTTATTCCCTAACGCCCAACCTAAACTCCCCCTCGGCTCAGCTTTGTCCCTTTGTCCTCTCACTGGGAGAAGGACTTAATCAGGCAGGGCTTCGTTTCTCCCCTCGGAGGCCTCCTCCAAGCCAGGCTCAGGCGAGCTGGGCCGTTTTGGGGAGCTCGGGGGCGCGGCACCACTCACGTCCAGCTCGAAGGTCTGCAGCACGGTGCGGTACCCCCCGGAGATGGGGGTGAAGAGCCGGAGAACCTCCTTGATGACGCAGTCCAGGTACTGGAGGCCGCCGATGTTGTCCAGGCGCAGGGAGCCCTCGCAGATGCAGCCGTTGTGGAGGATCCCTTTGCTCCGCAGCTCCTCCCGCAGCTTCTCCAGCACCCGCGGGTGTTTGAGGAGCTGCATGATCAGGGAGGTGCTGGCGCTGGCCGTGGTGGCGTAGGCGGCGAAGATGAGCTCCAGGGTGCCGTCCTGGGGGGCAGGAGAGGAGCCGGGGTGAGACACACGGGGTGGGGCAGAGGGGCCGCCCACCTCGGGGTGTTCTCCTCCCCAAAAGCTTTCCAGCCCGGCCTTGGGGGTCGTGGAATGGTTTGGGTTGGACGGAATTCGAAGATCACCTTTGTTCCAACCCCGGGGACACCTCCCACCGTCCCAGGTGGATCCAAGCCCCAGTGTCCAGCCTGGCCTTGGACACTCCCAGGGATGGAGCAGCCACAGCTTCTCCCCAGAACAGCTGCTCCAAAGATTTAAGATCCAAAAGGGCCAAGTGACAAGAGGGAGGATCACATCACAAGGCTGGGAGAGGGAAAAAATGGAATGTAGTCTACAAAGAGATATCTCGGAGAGAGATGAATCCTCCTGGGTGATTTCCAGCCCACCAGGATGGATGAGGGAAAATCTGGGCCGGGTTTGTGTCCACTGTTTATGGCCTTGGACTCTTGCAGGGATGGGGCAGCCCCAGCTTGGTCACGTTTAGCTGGAAGGTGTCTCCTTGGACAGCCACCACCAGGAGCCTCACTCAGAACCTCTGAGCATCAGACAAAAATCCCAGGAGTTGGCTCCTGGCATGCCACCACCCAGCTGCGGATGAGAACCTGCTGAGGGGCTCCTGTGCCCTGCAAAGGAGGCACCAGGAAAAGCAGAAGGGTCAAGGGGTGCAGCTGATCGAGGCTTCCGTTGTGACCAGGGAGGTTCAGGTTGGACATCAGGAAAAATTCCTTTCCTGGAAGAGGGGCTAAGCATTGGAGGGGGCTGCCTGGGACAGTGATGGAGTCACCATCCCTGAAAGCATCCAAAGACCGAGGGGATGTGGAATTCTGTGGAATGGTTATGGGGGGATGGAGGTGGTTGGACTTGACGAGCCTGGAGGCCTTTTCCAAGCTTAACGATTCCATGGAATGCTTTGCAGAAAGGGCTGGGCACAACCAGCAAATGGATAAAGGGATGGTTTAGATCCACCACACAACACACCGTGGTCCCTCAGCTCTCACTGCTCATCTCGGGTCTGCCCCAAAAATCCCTCCTTGGAATTTTTGCTCTCCTTGGAACATCCCACACTTTTCCCTTCAGGAAACTGAGCAGAACCATCTCCCTGGGGGGAGATCTTTACCTTCAGCTCCTGCATGGTCAGCTCCTTGCCGTGCTCCTTCCCGCTCTCTATCAGGATGTCCAGGGCGTCGGCGTAGTCCTTGCCCTGCGTGTTCTGCAGCTTCTCCTGGATGGCTTTTTCCAGCCCCTTCTGCAGCGTCTCCCGGGCCCGGATCCCCTGTGGGGCAGGGAAAGCGCTCAGACCTCACCACCGGCAGCATCCCGGGAGCTGCAGACGTGCCCAGGACAGGTCCCAGCCATAAAAGCCGAGGCTCAAAGAAGGGTGTGAAGATGCTGGAGGTGTCCCCTGGGCGGGAGGAGTAAAGCCGGAGTGGGAGAGATCACAGGAGGAGTAATCAACACCTAGGTGTAAATGAGGGGTCTGGGCTGGGAGCCCCAGTCCGGCACCGGTTCACAGCCCCCGGCTCCTCCTGGGATGCGTGGAAATCCCTGGGAAAAACTGTCTCTCAAAGGAAAGCCCATTCATCCCAGAGAATCCTCTTCCCCAGCAATTTGATCACCTGGTGCCCAGTAAAGCAATTCCTGCGGGGGCACAGCAGGTTAACCTGCTGCTGGGAGTGATTCCATCCCCTCGGAGCCCGGAATCATCCCCTTGGGCAAATAGCAATAAAAAAAAACAACAAAAAAACAGGTTTGCAGGGGTATCACAAAAAGTGCGTTTTGAAGCCCCGTGTTTCTGTTGTCAAAATTCCCCATGGAAAAAAAAAAATATGGTTTTATCCCTATTTTTTGTTACGTTTTCATTTTGCGTCGTTCATTTAAAAAGAAATTGAATACTCCAGGAATTAAAAAGGACCTGTTTAAATCTGGGAATCACAAGGATCAGTTTTAGTCATTGGAATTACAAGGACCTGTTTCCCTCCAAGGCCAGGAGGGAATTAAAAGGAGAAGAGTCCCACGAAATAAAAAAAAATACAGGAAAATTGCCAAATGAGGAAAAACATGAATTAAATTCGGGCAAGCCCCGGCTATTTTCTGTCATTAAACCACTCCAATCACCGAGGACCGGATTTCCCTCTAAATCAGGAGCCGTGGCCCGAAATGGACTCCTTGAGGCCAGAGGCTGAGAACTCCCGCCGAGAACCGCGAAAGGCGCGGATTAATCACCGCCCGTTAATTAATTAATCGCTGTGCCATCAGGGCAGGGAGCCCAACCCAAATCTCACCCTCCTGTAGCCGCTGAAGGGCAGGTCCACGGGCAAGGAGAAGACGTTCTCCACGAACTGCTGGTAGACCTCGAAGAGGCGGCCGAGCTCCTCGTCCGGGATGCGGAATCCCAGCAGGACGCGGATGGCCATGCGGAACGTCAGCTTCTGCGCCTCGTGGTACACGTTGATGGGCTCGGGGTTGCTGCTCCAGGCCCGCAGGGTGTCCTTGATCACCAGCTGGATCTTGGGGAGGTAACTCTCCAGAGCCTCGTGGCTGAAAATCTTGGAGAAAACCTGGGGGAAAAAAAAAAAGGCAACGAGGTTTCTACCGCGGCCCCGACACCCGTGGCGCTCTCCAAGGTCGTCGCGTGTCCTGCAGGGAGTTGTCGCTGCTCCAAACTCCTCATCCAGAATCGCCAATTCCTAAAAAAAGGCTGCCAGAAAGCACCAGATCCTCCCGGGATTCCCGCCACGGCCATCACAAGTGACGGGGAATAACGGAGCAAGGCAGGGAGGGGAGGAATTCCTTCACCCCGCGTGCGGCAGCTTTCCATGTCCAAGGGATCCCACTCCGTTCATCCCACGGTTGGGATGTCACCAATGCACCTTTTCCACAGGGAGTCTCCAGGGTCCAACACAGACAAACGCAACGGGAAAACACAACTCTCCCAACGGGAAGCGCTGACAATTCCTCCCACCTCTCCAGCACCTTTTATTTTTGTAATTTTTTTTTTTTTCTTTTAATGGATGCGAAACGAAGCAAAATAATTATTTTGGAGCCTTTAGGATCTCTGTGGAATCTGGCTGAACTCCGACGGGGGTTCAAGCGGGGAAGAGCCTCTGCACGTACGCAGAGGCCGCGATCGCCCTCGGCTCATTTCCTTGGGAAACCAGGGGAAGAAAAAAAAATTCCTGATGTCAGCAGCCAGCGTTAATTTAAGCTCTGCGAGTAAACAGTGAGCAGGACTGGGCCTCCCCAGGTCCCCCACGCTAACGGCTCCTTACTCCAATTTTTTTCCTCCAATTTGGGCCCGGGCCCGCTCCGAGGAGCTCAGCAATGCCAGGAATGTCCCTTCCCGGCACAGCAGCGCTTTCATTCGGCGTTCCCGCCGCATTCCTCCCCGAGCAAGGGGGGAAAGCGCTGTTTGTTTATTTTTTATTAACCTACACACACGCACGGGGCAAGGACGCACACGCACCGCGGGCCTCCAGGAAAATCCAATTAAAGCAGGATTCCAAGGAGGGAGCCGAGCGCCGGAGCCTCCACCGGTGGCCGCTTCCCGGCGGGAATGGAGGCGCGAGGTGGGGGGGCTGCCAAGTTATCAACCCACCGAGAGAGGAGCGAAATCAAAGCCGCCCCCTCTTTTCCATGAGCGCCGGGCTCGCCGGAGCTGTAAATGTGAGAATTTCCTCCGCAGTCAGCACTCCAAGGGAAAGGTAATATTTTCCTGGCTGCGACCCCTCATTGCTAATGCCCGGCGTTCCCTGGGAGTTTGTTTGGTGAAAAAACACCCCTTGTCCCCTGGCAGCTCCGGGCAGGAGGCTCCGGAGGCTCCACAAGAGCCGCTTCACGACGCCCCGCGTTGAGCCCCCGACTAAAACTCGGCACGCGGCGGGGCTCCCCGTGGAAATGCCGGGATTGGGGAGGATGGATAGGGAAGAGGATCCGAGCAGATCGGCCCGGGGACAGGGAGCCATCCCTGGATGGCCGCGGGGAGCCGAGGCATGAATGAATGAGAGGAGGAATCCATGAATGAATGAATGAACAGCAGGGAGCGGGAGCACGGCGAGGGCGCGGGACGGGGCCGCCTCCTGCCCGCATCCAGAGCCTGTCTGCAGCAGGGAAAAGCAGCGAGGGTCGGGCATTNGGGACAGGAATGGGGAAGGAAGGGACAGATCCTTTGTCCATGAGCAGGACGCCAGGGGTTGATGCAGAGCCAAGATCCATGAGCTCTTCCACAGGGATGGGACAAGACCAGGGTGGGGCCAGCGGAGGGACACTGTCCCCATCCCCAGCTCTCACCTGCCCTTCATCCATGCTGAGGAGCCTGGGATAAGGACAGAGGCTCCCGGTGAAGGTCCCGAAACATTTCCCATGCCTCAGTTTCCCTAGCTGGAAGGGGACAAGCTCTGCTTTAGGAGCCTACATCCCTGCCTGGAGCCATCATCCCAACGGAGGTGGCCTTTGGGGACTCCTGGCCTCGTCCTTACCCGGCATCTCCCACAGGAGAAGCACTCAGGGACCCCCTGCTCCCTGAGGAAAGGACACGGCCCCAGAGGTGCCTCTGGCCCCAAAACAACTGCCATGGTGTGGGGGGCTGGATCCACACCCCAGCCTCCCAAGAGGAAAGATCCTGTCCTAAGGATTGGCGTGAACAGATTTCCTTGGGAAGAGAAAACCGAACCCCCGCGGGATCAACACAAACCTGCCCAGCCTGACAAGGGGGGACCATCAAGCTCTGGGGGGCCAGGGGGATTTTTTTTCCTTTTTTCGTTTCCCTGCAGTTTTTGGAGGTCTCCTGGTGCCAGGAGGCTCCTCCAGCTGGCTGCTCCCCGGAGCTCCCAACCACGTCCCGAGCCCCGGCCGCTCCGCTCCGTCCCGGCCGCCGCGCTCGCACCACCTAATCCCACATGTCAGCAGATCCTTCCCCGGCCAGACACAAGTCTGGATCCCCTTCCAGTCACCTCCAGTTCAACCCTGCATCTTTCCAGTTGATTAAAAAGCAGGAGAAGGCGGCCAACTTTCCCCGACAAAGCCCGGCGCGTTCCCAGCCTAAAATTCCTGCGCCCTCTAGTGAAGTCGAGCCGAGGGGCTCGGCCGCTCCAGGAGGGAATCCTGGCAAAGCCGGGGAGAATCGGGGCAAAGAAAAGTTGTTCCGGAGCTGCCGAAGAGGCAAAATCGCCTCTAAGCTCGGCTTTGTTAACCCTGAGATGCCACAGCCCGGCTGTGGTGGCACCCGGCTGCGAGGGCTCACAGCGGTGCCAGGAATTTTTTGGGGATGCTGGGAAGAGCCCCCAGTTTTTCCACGCTGGGATATGTCCCGAAAGAGCCAGATCTGGGAATTTGCTCCATCCAAGGGCATTAATTTCCACCACACACCCACAGCAAGGGAGACCCCACCACCCAGCGAGCCTGGCTGGAGCCTTCCCACTCCGCCTCGCATGGAAAAAAAGGATATTTAAGGATTTATGGTTTTCCAAAGGCAGAAAATGTCTTCCCAGTGCCTCGGCTCCAGCTCCACGTGACAGCAAAGTGCCCCCAGTCCCAGCTGGAGAATTCCCCATCCTTAAAGCACGGAGAGGGAATTTGAGTGAATTCTGTGAGCCCCAAGAGTGATTCCATGCATGGTCAGGGTGCGGGGGACCCCGTTTTCCGTGGCTTTCCCCTTCCCACTCCAAGCACCAGCACCAATCCCTGCCCTTCTGCCACCCATGATTTGCAGGCCCCGCGCTCCCACCTGGCACATCCTCCCGAAAGAGGGAACGGAGCTTTCCCTTCCTCCCTTCCAGGAGGAAAACTGGAATTTTGGGATCGGCCACCTGCATCCCATCCAGCCCAGAGCCGCTGGCCCGACCAAAGCGAGGCGGGATGAGCCTGGAAATGTTTTCAGGAACCAGTTTGGCACCTGCCGGAGGTTTGGCCGACAGGATACGTCGGGAAGCATCCAAAGCAACACCTCGACCTGGATTCCTCCTGATTCCTCCCACATTTCCAAGGACCAGGCTCTGTTTGTCCCAGGCCTGTCCCATCACCACATTATCCTGGATGCCTGCCCCTCTCCAGAGCCCATTCCTGTGCTCCAGAGGATTTGTAAACCGGGATGTTTGTTGGAGGTGGCTCACAGGCAAGAGGCCATCCTGGTACTGGGAGCGTGAACAAAGGGAAAGCGCAGCAAAAAAATTTGGGAAGGCACCGAGAAAATTCCAAAAAAATCCCACTCCTGCCCAGACACTCTGAGGTCTGTTTATAAAAGGTTCAGCTTTTGCACGGAGCAAAGAACTGATTCCTTTTCTCCCTTTTTTTCCTCTGGAAAATGGAGCGCATGGAAGGCTCCATCCTGGAGGAATCCAGGCTCTCCTGAATGCTCCAGCCTCCAGCGGGAGTCTGGGAACAGGAGCTGGAGCCTCCAGGCTGAAAGGATGATGTGCCTTTGCCAGAGGTGGTTGCACTGAAATCGGAACGATTCTCAAAAAAAATCTGCTGGGAAAAATGGAAGGATCATTTCAGTGGGATGGATCATGTTGTGGTGCACCTTCGAGGGTTGTCCCCACTCCCAATTTTTCCATGTTTTAAAAAAAAAGATTATGAGAAACTCCAGCCTTTCCAGTCAAGTTCAGGATAAAATTACGCCCAAAATCTGCATCTCCCCACAAGTCAAAAACCTCCACGTTCAAGAATCTCTCCTACAAATCCTCCACATGGCAGGGGAAGCTTTTGATCCCAAACTCTTTAAGGCCTTGCTTTCAATCCCAAACCCTCCAAGGCTTTCAATCCCAAACCCTCCAAGGCTTTCAATCCCAAACCCTCCAAGGCTTTCAATCCCAAACCCTCCAAGGCTTTCAATCCCAAACCCTCCAAGGCTTTCAATCCCAAACCCTCCACGGCTTTCAATCCCAAACCCTCCAAGGCTTGGCTTTCTATCCCAAAACCTCCAAGGCGTTCAATCCCAAACTCTCCAAGGCTTTCAATCCCAAAACCTCCAAGGCTTTGCTTTCAATCCCGAATCCTTTAAGGCTGAGAGGTTACAGGGGCTGTGTGGGAGAGCCAGGACGGAGCAGGACCTGCCTCACCACCCCCTCTGCACAACTGCCTCAGCCTCCCGAAAATTCCACCCCCAGCAAAATTCCATCCAGAAGCTTCAGCCTCTCAGCCGAATTTCTGGGGATACCAACAGGCACTGGGAATCCTTGGCTTTGGAATGCTGCTCCAAGCGTCCTCTCCCTGTTTATTTATGGAGAAAGAGGAGAATGAAATTCACCTTATGCTCCTCAAGGAGGGAGAACGATCCCATATCCGTGGGCGTCACAGCAAAGAAATGGGAGCTCTGTCCAGAGAAAAGGGATCAGAAAGGTGGGATCACACAGGTGGGATCAGCTGGCCAGGATCCCGCTGGGATCCCTGTGGATGGAGCCTTTGGCCGAAGCCGTGGGGAAGGAGAATCCCACAAACCCACCGGGGATGGTCGGAGCTCTCATTCCTGAGGGGATCATGGAATGGTTTGGGTGGGATGAGACCGTGAAGACCATCTAATTCCAACCCCTGGGATGAGCTATCCCGACTGGAGATGGATCCCTGGAGATAAGGAGGAGGAGAACAGTTTTCCCAGCCAACCAGTGGAAGTGGAATATCAGGAGAAAAATTCCAGGTTTTACTGTACAGAGAGAGGACAAAAGGGAAGGATCCCTATGGATTTAAGTAACCTAGAGACAAAGCCAGACTTAAAAAGAAACCAGTCCTTGGTCCTGCCAAGAATTCCAGACACTGGGAACAGAGCAGAGCAAGAGGTGGCCACACTCAGGAGGGAAATGCCCAATCCATGGTGCAGCCACTTGATCCCGAAGGAATAAAAAACCTTCCAGAGCAGGCAAAGTGGGAAAAGCTTGGGAAAGGGATTCCTCCAAGGAATTCCTGAGGATTGCAAGTCCTCCAGGGGATGAGCAAACACCTGAGGAGCTCCTGCAGGCCAGGGGAGGATTAAAGCTCCTCCGGGGAGGAGGTGACCCCAAGTTAAGGCCACCCTCTAAGGAGAAGGAATACGGAGAACCAGCAGCTGGGAGAGTTTTTTTGGAAAAAATTCCACCTGGGAAGTGATGGGGAGCACCAGAGGGATGAGTGGAATGCTTAAACCACAGCTGAGGAGGCTCCTTGGAAGGATGGAGGAGGATGGATGGAAGAAAGAAAGGGACCAGGATGGATCCTGACTCCCTGACATCCCAGGGATTCGCTCCCATCCCTCTGGAAGTGGAGCCTGGATTGCAGCTCCACCCAGCCCCGAGCCCGAGGAGGAGCTTCACCTTCTCCATGCCCCCCAGGACACCCTAAAATTCCCACCCCGGATGGCCCAGGAAGGCAGAAAATCCAATTTTGGGGATGTTCAGCCCCCGGGATATCCCACATCCACAATCCTGCTCTGCCAGCACAGCAGGCTCGGAGCTCAGGGGGAGTTTTGGGGTGAAACCCCCCCAAATCTGTGTTTTAGCCAGGAGCTCCTCCTTTCGGCTCTTTTTAAAAATCCCTTGGAATTTTCCCTGGATTTACCCCCCTGGAGGTGACAGCACTGCTTGGTCTAAAGTCAAGGAGCCAACCCAGCCCAGGAATTCTTCCCTGGGAACGGGAGCAGGAGCCAGCCTTCCACCCGTGGAAGGTTTTCCCTGCTCCAGAGGGTTTTGCCCATGGATTAAGGCTCCCAGGGCGTGGAGAAGGGGCTGGAGCTGACAGCAGCTGCAATCCAGCCTGTTTGATGTAATTTGGGGAGCTGGATTGGGATGGTTCCTATTCCACCGTGGGCACACGGAATAGGCTGGGAGGGTTGGACAGATATCAAAAAAAAAAAAGCTAAAAACCCAAAAAAAACCCCTTTTAACAACCTCGGCCCGGGTTTTTTGCAGGAAAAGGTCCATCCCTGCCACCTCCCGTCCCTCTTTCCTCCTCCAGCCCTCTCCCCCATCCCAATCCCGACCCTTCCCTCCCCCCCAGCCGAGCCCACAGCAGCTGGTTTATATTTGGCTGTAAATTTATGGCCCCTTTTGTGTTCTTAATCCCCTCGCAGAACGATCCGAGAGCCCCGGACCTTTCCACTCGGTGCTAATGAGCTCAACACTTGTGTGCCTCGGAGGCAGAGCGCTAATTGCGGTGTGTTAATGAGCGAGGGAGCTTCGGACCCCGAGACAAACCAGGGCCGCTCCTCCGCTCCGCTCCCTGCTCCCTCCTGGAATCTCTGGATGTCTCCCCTGCAATCCCATGGATTGCTTTTATTTTGTTCCGTCTTTGCCCTTTTTTTGTTGTTGTTGTTGGGGGTTTTTTTGAGCCGGCTGTGCCTATTTTGGGATGGAACACGAGCCCGGTGCTCTCCTGCCAAGCTGGATGATCCCAAGGAAATTCCCATATGGATCCTGGGAATCTCCTTCCTGGCCCTGGGAGCTGCTCAGACTTGACCTAAACCCTAAAGGCTCTGGTCATTTCCAGTTCCCATTTCCGGGAATCCCTTGCAGGCACAGGAGAGCTGAATTCCAGCTTCCCGTTGGAATTAGATCCCATAAAAGCAGAGGCTGCAGCGTCCCTAAGATCAGGTTTGCTTTGCCCTCCTTCCAGCCCCCAAAACGCTCCCAAAATCTGGGATTTCACGGGTGGGAACAGGGATTGGAGAGGTCGGCAGGGACAAGATGGGATGAGAGGGGACAAGGATGGAGGGAAGAGCCAGGGTGGGACAGGGGCGGCCAAAACAAGAGTGGGATTCGGAGACCACCGTGGAGCAGGAGCTGGAATGATCCCACCAAACCTTCCCAGGAGCTCCAATCCCAAGGGATGACATCCATCCCTCATGGGTTGGGCAGGGACAGGGATCTGCCGCCAAAACCCCCGAGCAAAGACCCTGCTCAGCCACAGGGGTCACTCCTGTGAGGAGCCCGGAGGTGATTCCAGACAAAAATTCCACTCCAGCAGCGGTGGCCCAGATCCTCCTCCTCCTACATCAACACAACCTCTGTGATCCAGCCTGGCCGGGATAAATATCCTGGAAAAGCGGGAGAGGAGTTTGGAGCTGCTTTAGTTTATTCCTTGTGAACTGCTCTGAGCGCCCAGCTCTGCCCGAGGACATCTGCACTGGAGCCATTCCATGATGCAGGAATTCTCCCTGTTCCCAGCCCTCCATCCTGCCCCACACCCCTGCTCCAGGCTGACTCCAAAGCCTCTTTAGAACTGGAGAGTTCGTTTCCCAAAACACGGAGGTTTTCCTCCATTTGTAGGGATTTTCAATGCCAGTGACCTCTGCAATGAAGGCGTTCCCTGCCACAGGAATTCCCTGTTCCCAGGAATTCCATATCCTGGGGTTCCCTCTCTATAACTGCAGGGTTCATTTCCCAAAACAGGGAGGTTTTCCTCCATTTGTAGGGATTTTCAATGACATCAGTGACCTCTGCAATTCCCTGCCACAGGAATTCCCAGCCTTCCATCCTGCCCCACATCCCTGCTCCAAGCTCATTCCACATCCTGGGATTCCCTCTCTGTAACTGCAGGGTTCATTTCCCAAAACAGGGAGGTTTCCTCCCATTTATAGGAATTTTGACGGCCTCCTGGAGGGTAAACTTGATAAATTTGGGATGGGGAAAAAGCAGGGAGCTTCCATAGGGTGAGGATTGGGATCCCTCTGAGCACACCTCCCGCATCCCAGAATCCTTTACCAACGCCCCACAGGGTCAACGCTTCTGGATATCCTACATGGGATAACGAATCCACAGAGAATCCCGAGGAACAGCTGGGCCAGGGAAAGAGGGAAGAGAGAAGAGCTCCAACATCTGAACCATCCCACCTATCCCTGCTCCCATCCCAGCGTCCTCCGGCGGATCCAGCCCCAAGTTCGCCCATCCCGGAGCTCCACCGAGGAGCTGAAATTCCTTGGAAAGCTCCAGCGAGCAGCTGAATCCCTGGCAGGATCCCAGAACCCTCCTGCAAGAACATGTTGGGTTTGGAGCTCATCCTCGCGTCCCGGTGACAATCTGGAGACGGCGGATCTCCTGCCAGGGAGCGCCGGGAGAGGAGCTGCCGGAGCTGCTGGGAATAAACGCAGCTGCCGGGGCTTTGGGGAAGACGAGGGGGGGATTTAGGGCCGTGGGCAAGAGCTGGAGATGATCCCAAACGGTTGGAAGGGCGGCAGGGGTGGGTTCCGCGCTCCTCTTTCCCTCATTCTGGCCAAAATCCCGCGCCAGGTGAGGAATTCCGCCTCAGTTTCTGGCAAGATCAGGGAATTCAGAAGGAACGAGTGAAGGCTCGAGCTCCGAGGTGGAGCAAAACCCCAAACCTGAGAGGTCACACAAAGCCTTAAACCTCGTCATCGTCCACCAAAAAGACTTCCCGGGAAATCCTCTCTCCGCGGAGCTTCCAAGTGCTCCAGATCTTCTCACGAACCCCTCAAGAGCAGCGCCCTCACTGTGGAAACCGGGGAATTCTGCGGAAAATTCCGCCTTTTCCGAGCTCTTTCCTTGGCTGGTCAAGAAGAGAACTCGGGCTCGGATTAAGATTTAAGCTCGGCCTAGGTCCAGATGCTTTTTCCCGCGAGCTCTCGGAGTTTCGGGGCGGGGAGGGTTGGAAGTCGGAGCCGTGGGAGAACAAAAGCTCGGGGATAACGCGCTCCGAAGGGATGGAAAAGGCTTTAATCTCCTCATCGGGATCGTGATAAGAGCAGGACGATCGATTTTCACCCCATTAGAGCCGGGCTCAGCTTATCTCCCAGCTGGGGGATGGGTTTTCAGGCAGGAGAGGATTCCCTAAACCGGGATCGGCCCGGGGTGGGTGAGGTGGGAGGGGCTCGGCTCCCAAAAAGCAGCGATTAGCAGGAGACGGAGTGAAGAAATCGGGTTAAAACGCCCGAATTCCAGAGCTGAGCCCTCGGGACTCAGCCTCCGGCCGATGAAAGAGAAAAGAATTAAAAATTCCCAAAGAAGGATTAACTCCCGGAGTATCCCAGATCCCGGGAAAAGAGTTTGTGGGAGCGCAAAGAGCACCAAGGAGCGGGAGAAGGAGCCGGGCTCATCCTGGGACCGGGTTTTGTTGGAATACCCGAGCTCGGGAGGCTTTTGGCCACCCCTGATGCAGGAATTAGGATTTAGGAGTTAACTGGGATTTAGGACTGAATTAGGAGTTAGGATCCTTGCCGCCTTGGAATCACAAGTGATGCCAAAAGTCTTGGAATTACGGAATGGCTTGAGTGGGAAGGGACCTTGATGATCATCAAATCCACTCCCTGTCACGGCCGGGGACAGCTGCCACTGTCCCAGGGTGCTCCAGATCCCATCCCAGCCTGGCCTTGGGCATTCCCAGGGATTCCTAGCAAATCTGGGAATTCCAGCCCAGCCCCTCCCCACCCTCCCAGCCAGCAATTCCTTCCTAACACCCAACATCTAATCAGGATGCAAAAAGGGGTTTTGTGGAGCACGGGCGGGGACCTTTAGGACTCAGAACATTCCAAAAGCTTCGGGTTTCAGGGCTTAGGGCTGTTTTCCCAGCGGGAAAAACCCGGGAGTGAAAACACCGGGAGGAGAGAGGAAACCTCTGCCGGGTTTGTGCCGCTGGCATCGCTCCTGGCGGGGCTGGCACTGCCCAGCCGGGCCCTGGAGCCAATCCCAACCCCACCGGGATCCCACGGAGGTCAGGCCTCCCTTCTCCATGAGCCCATCACCCACACTCCCCCGGAATTCCCTGGGTTTCTCCAGCCCATCGCAAGCAAAGGGAGCTCTAGATGAGCAAAAAATAATCCAGAGGTGCAGGAGGGTGAAAGGAGCAGGGAATGGGCACGGAGGGACCTTCGGATCTCTGCCTGATCCCGCTAAACCCTCCCTGAATGGGGAATAAAAGCCCTCCCTGGAAGGGGAATAAACCTGCCCTGGAAGGGGAATAAACCCTCCCTGGATGGGGAATAAACCTGCCCTGAATGGGGAATAAACCCTCCCTGGATGGGGAATAAACC
>VYXD01005891.1:9733-25287 GCA_013397195.1 Hylia prasina
AAAAAAAAAAATCAGAGCTTAACTCATAGTCTTGTCCCTGTATATAGTACAGAGTCCCTGTATATAACACATCTGCCCTTGTAAGCACCATTCCATTAGTTCATTCATTTACATGAGAAACATATCTGGCATGTTGCATACTTAACACCTGAGGGGGAAAAATAGGGAAATAAAATGAGATATAGGAAGAAAGGTTGAAATAGTCTGCTTGGATAACAGTTGAGAAAGACAAAAAAAAAATCCTATGTTCTTTATTTCAGGTTATATCATTCTTAAAAGATTTATGAGACCATCACATTACTCTAGAAAGTATGTTTTCTGTGCCTTGTTTACTAATGGACAAAAAAAAACAGACTGAAAAAGTAAAATCTGTTTTATCCACATAGGGTGTCATAATCCACTGCAAAACCACCACTTAGCAAATACTTCATTGAAAGATATTTATTTCAATGAAGATTAAATGTTATTTAATGTTGTCATTTGTCACTGTAGAGATAGCCACAACGCTCAGTTTTTACTTCATCAGTAAAAACTTGAAAAGGCTTCAAGCATCAGCATTTTGTTATCTCAAAGTCTTTCATACCTTTTCTCTGTAGACTCCCATGGGCAGCTCCACACAGCTCTGGCTCTTTCTTCCTTTCTTCTCACTTCCTTCTTGTGTTAGTTTGGAAACACAGGTGTCTGCCAGGGAAAAGCCAGAGCTTCCTTTGGAATGGAGAATGTAAACCCCCTCCCTCTGAATTATTATAATTTTGAAATTAATGGGGGCTTTCAGGCAAAGATATGGGAATAGGAATAACAGTTCTTTACTAAGAATATTAAAAACATAGTAGTACCAAGAAAAAGGAAAAAAAAAAGGAAGACACTGACAGTCAGAATACGATCTGACACCCTGTTGGTCAGGGGCTTGGGGGCAGTCCAATTAAGTCCTCCTGAACTGACANGGTTTTAACAGCTGGTCCATTAACAGAATGTCACCTGCCTCCTCCCCCCCACCCCCGAGTTATGAGAAAAATAAAAACACGTCTTCAATCAGTTTCAACGGACAGGAATAGAATGCATCATGCACTGCAACCCAAGACACTTCTACAGGTCCAGCTCACTCCTTCCTTTCCTTAGCACAGCCACCTAACCCTCTCTGTCTCTTGTACATCATTTTACCCTTTCTGTCCCTTGCACAATCTCTTGTCCCCTCCTCCTCACAGCACGACCAGCAGACTCCAACTGACTCCCTACCAGCTCACTCACACTTTATCACACCCATAGCTGAGAGGGCAAGGCTGCTTCGAATTGTTATAAATGAAATCCAATCAAGCCAAATTAATAATTAATAGATATAGGTTTTATTAAGTAACTGAAATACAGTCACTGATAGCCACGACAAAAATGACAGTGTCGAGCCCGGCATCAGTGCTGGGTGAACTCTGATTCGGTCTCTCTGGCAGCAATCTCCCTGAGTTCACAAAGCTGTTTCAGTCCCATCAGTTTATTTATATTTATTTATATTTTTTTCTGCCCAGGGCAGAGATTCCTCTCTTCCTTTTGTGATTCCACTTATTCATGTTGGTTTCTTTCTCTGCGTTGGGCCGGACAAAGCTTTTCCTGGGAGATGGATAAATACTGATGAGCTTCCAACGACTCTGGCTATCTTGATTGTAGATCTTCGTCCTTTGTGCTAGACTGGACAAAGCTGTTTCTGGGAAGTGAACAAGTGTTTGATCAAGTTTAAGGGAACCCAGAACTGGGATGTAAACTTTGCTGATGACTCCGGTTATTGTTCTGCTGTTCCTTGGTTGTTGGTGAGAATGGGCCATTTTCTGGCCAAGCCACGGCTCTTTGTATGTTAATGAAGCCCTGTTTCTCACTGGCCAGGTGTGGTGCTGCAATTTCCTGCTCACTTCTGAGGATCTCATCTTTCAATCATAACTTTATAACATATATTCTTTATGTGTGCATGAATTAACAGAGGTCATTTATTACACACTTTTTTGGTAATTAACACAGCTGCAAATATCAGAGGCAAGATTGCCTTTAGCACCATCTTTATTTGCCTTCCCACACACATTCACCTTTATCCGTTCTGATGTAGGTTTGAATTAAACCTGAAAGAGGGGTTCTTCAGTAAGATTTTGCCTTCAAATCCCAGTCCCACTATGCTTGCCTTTGCTGTCTTACCATCTTCCTTTTTTTAAATACTTCATCTTTTAGTGTCTTCCACATGGGCCTCAAAACAAAAAATCTGCTGTTAAGTGTTGATACAAGTTCTCTGACGTCCAAGGACACATGTAAAACATTTGTTAATTAAAATCAGAATATCAGAAGTTCTGCACAAGTTGTTTGTGATTGCAGCTGTTTAGAAAAAAACCCAAACCCTCTAGATCATCACTAAGTTAGGTCTGCTAGTAGGAACATATTCAGACTTATCTATTGCCATTTTTTTTTCCATGGAGTTTTGTACATGCAGTAACTGCTGAACCAAAAGCACACTAGGAAGAAATTGAAGAACTGATCAGAAATTTAAAAAAGAGACATTTTAGTCCCACTGAAATAAGCACAGATATGAGGGTGTAATAAAAAAGAAATGAAAATATGATAAGGGAACAAAATGTGTGTATGAGGCATGCAGACATATTTAGAGTAGTATTTAAAAAATTAAATTTATGGCTTCATTGGATGCAATTCCATGTTTAATGAAACAGATGCTGATAAAAATCTGTTATATTTGTTCATTATTTTTATTTATTTTCTTTCTATATACTAGGAAATTATTTGCTTGGTTTTTTGTGTCTTCACTAAAAAAATTTTAGTTTACCTTCTGGTCTGAGCCAGATCATCTTCCTATTCAATTTCCATACATTTTTCATTGGTACATGAGTCTCAGTCTGAATTTTATCTTAGCAACTGCCTAATCAGTCATTATGGAGACTGCTATGTCCACTTTGCTTAGCACATAATACCTGCTTCTAACCTGCTGTATTTTACAAATGGCAGGTCACTGTTCACAACAGCATTGAGTCAAGTTTTCCTTTCACTGATCCAAAAGAAAAAAGAATGATGAAAGACATGGAGGGTACTTGCTAAACTGTACAGCTGCTTGCAAGTTTTGGAACCCTGATATGTTGCATATTTGCTTTATATGTTGTATATATATGTTACATGTAAACATACATACAAGGAAGGAGACAATGCAGTTTAAGGGCTTACCTTTCTGAGGCTGGCATTTTGCCCAATAGGAATTAGACAGGAAGAGTGACTTAACTTTGTGTTTGAATAAATAATGAAGTGAAATACTCTCTGCATTTTATTGGTTATTCTCTGAACAGAAAAACCATATATAACAAGTTTTTTCATTACTTCTCCCCTTCTTCTTATGCCTTTTAGCTATCCATAACTTGTTGGTGTCTTGGTTTAGAAGACAGGTATCCACTAGGGAAAGCTGGAGTTTCCTTGGAATGGAGGATGTAAACCCCACTCGCTCCCAATTATTGTAATTTTGCAATTAAGGGATTTCAGGCAAAGATTTGGGAATAGGAATAACAGTTCTTTTACTAGGAATATTAAAAATACAAATGTCATAATACAAAAAGACAAGTAAACAACAAACAAACAAAAAGCCCAGAAAACCCTGACAGAGTCAGGGACACAACCTGACACCGTGTTGGTCAGGGTGTTTGGAAGCAGTCCTGCAGAAAACAGATGTGGATCTGTTGGAGTAGAGATGGTCCTGTTGGGTTCTGTTGGAGTAGAGATGATCCCATTGAAGAAGGGTCCAGTGATGCTGAGATGAGTCCAATCTTCCTCTNTTTTTTTCCCCTATCACATGATGTCTTTTAATGTTTTTTGGCAATCATTACCTTAGATCCAAATTAAAAACTTCAGAAATAAAACATAATGACAGTATGGAACCCTTCTTAAATAGAGATCATGCTGATGGAGCTGCAGCCAGTGAGGGTGAGATTCCCAAAACTTGGGAATATTTTTTTACCTTGAAGAGGCCATTGTCAAGCTGTTATTACTCAACAAAAGGTACTTTAGAGAGAAATAAAAAGAGGGTTGTTGCTCCATGCCTCCATTCGCAGGATTCACCATGGTTATGCCTTTTCTACTGCATGAGAAATCAGATGCTCTACAGCTGTGCAGAAGTCTTCAGCATACAAACAGCCACATTCACTAGGCAATTTCTTAGAAGATCAGTTTCCCCAAATGTAAAATGGAGATAATTATATTAGTGCTCCACAAGAACAAAAACAAACAGAAAAACCAAACCAAAACAAAATGAAACAACAAAAAAAACCTCACAAACAAAAACCATACAAACACACCAACCCACAATAAAATGTTAAACTGACCGATCCAGCAAGAATGCAGTGAAATTATCACCATCAATTAGTCTGTTACAAACCATGAACATACCCTCTTATCACCCCAAGAGAAATCTGATTTTTGGTAATGTTTTTTCTACCATTAAGCATAAGAAGTTGCTTTTAATATTAAGTCATTAATAATTTGAATTCTCTGAGGGCAGAATAAGTTATTTCTGCTCTTACAAATTCTTGGCAATATATTTTTTTGCTGTTTCCAAATATGCAGCTTCTGCAAGGTGAACCAACACTATGAGCAACCAATTTCCAAACTCTTTGCTCTGCAGGAATACTAATTCCTTTCTCTACAGAACAGATCCTTTTAAAAAGCACAAAAACTTCAATATAAATGTTATAATTGCTTCCAAAATACTCGTTACCATTCCATGTCACCTCATGCTAAATGCAAAGTCTAAAAAGCATTAACAGAAGACGTTAGTGAGCAATAGAAAACAATGAACCACAAGATGTCATAAAATTTACTTATCGTGTTCCTGCATTAAGTCAGTTTGTGTAATCAAGAACTGGAAAATAAAGCATGCTTGGACCCATCACCACATGAAAATGTCTTCATTAGGTTTTCACCCATCTTCTCCAAAAGCTGTAAAACAGCTGTTAAAAGAAGAAAAAAAATAAAAAATTATTTGTTACTTCAAGAAGCCACAAAACACTGTTCCTAAACCTATACAATTTTCTTGTCTACTTCTTGGTCCTGGAAAATTGTTAGCTGAAAGTATATTAAAACAGCTTGTCAATCTTTCCTCTCATACTGCCTCAGAAAAATTCAGAACCTGTGACCATACACAAGAAACTACATCGTCCAAAAGGATGGCTTCACAGAAAAAATCCAGCTTTTAAATCTTTTCCAGTTGTCTACAAGATCTAATACACTTGGTCTGCCATCAAAAATAGAAAAAGCAAACAAAAATACCTATCCAGTATTGCAAATCCTTATGAGTTAAACCCAGAAAATAAATATTCAGACTGTCTCTTAACATGTTTGTGTTTTATTATGACTTCTCACGTATGCTTGTAGCTACCTTGAATTCCATTGTGTATTTTCTGCATGTAAAAACCGCCATATCTGGGGAAATGTAAAAGGGAAGAAGACAAACAGCAATTGAATTCCACTGCTAGGAAATCAGCACACATTTGTGCTTAAACAGAAAAACCTTAGTGCACAATGATTGGGTAGAGTTCCAGTTTAACACAGACTGCAGAGGTGTGACAGGAGCAAATTTCTTATGTATATCTGGCACTGGATCCATGCCCCAGCCAAGCACTGCTGCCCAAAGGTGGGCTCTGAGCACTCATGTCCATGACCAAATGTTGCAAGACAACACTGCAATGTGCCTCATTCCCGAGAGAAACTTCACTTCTATACAAAGTCTTTCTGTTCTGTCATTCTTATATCCAGTCAGTTCAACATTGTCTGAAGGTGAACCCTCCATGCCCAGGTCATTATCGGGTCACAAATTATCAAATACTGAGAAACTACAATTTGAATTTCCCTTTGACCAGGTGCTACATATTCCAAGAAAAAAATCATGATGAGCTGAACTATATCGCAAAAGTTTCATTGTATATATGGAAAGTGCAGGAGAAGGCAAGGGGGCAGAAGAAAAGGAGAAAAGATGCAAGTAGTCTGGATTCTTTCCTTCAAGTGGTAACTGTAGTAATTTTATGTTCTGAAGGAATGGACTAGTGAGTTTGTTCACAGCATCACAACATTTCTTGTTGCTGCTTAGAAAACTTCAGTATCCAGCCACCAAATTCATTCAGTCTCATCCTTCTCCATTTTTGTTGCATAAAGAAACTGAATGTACTTTTTAAATCCTATCTCCCTTTAAAATAGGATTTAAGTGTCTCCAGGGCATTACTCTCTTTCTTATTAACCTGATCACATTTATTCAAAAGATATGCTAAATTTATCATGGTTATATTACAGACCAGTATTTTTCCCCATTATTATATAAACACTTAATAATTTACATAAAATTTATATTAATGTTGACAGGGTTGGAATAATTAGTGATATATTCTTTTTCTCATGTATTGCTTGGGCAAGCTGAGTTAAACAAGCCACATTATGTCCAATACAATACTCATCATTATTTATGTAGCCAAAAAAAAGAAAAGGTGTACAGAGAATCTTCACGTCCCACAATTAAAGGAAATATACATAAATGAACAAGAAGCAATACAAATTTTCTCGTTGTTGGGAGTGAGTGAAATCCTTGGGGATATATTCACATATACTGAATACACTAGAGTCAAAAAAATATTAGAGGGCAAATTGTTGCAAGACTTCAGCTTCCAGATGGATAAGAAATTGACCAGAGGCATTTTCAATGAAAACTTGGGAAAAAAATTCATCTTTGAGACCTCTGCAAAAACTGAGCTTTAACTGCAGGTGCAGAAGAACAAAAGTGTAGCCATACAACAATTTGATACAGACTGAGATTTCCAAGGTATCTTAAGTTATGTTTCCACAGCTAAATCTTCTGTGATGTTTTGAAATCCTAACTGGAAACCAAATGGAAAGCTACAAGTAAAATATACCTCTATTATGCTTTGCTTTTGGAAGGCAATAGATATGGAACTATGGCAACATATGATACCACCATGAGTTCTTAATGGAAAAAAGGAAGTAATTTAAAATAAACATCAGTTGTATCTCATCTAAACAGTACAGATTTCTCACCACTTCATAACTCATAGTAAATACATTTCTTTCTTGCAAGTTTAAGTCATCTGAAAAATCCAATCAGAATAGCTGACTTCAACATTCACTTTTGAAAAGCTCTCAGCCTTTCTCTACCAAAATTGATATGATGTTAAAGCACACAAAGCAAAAATTTTAAGCATCTCCAGCATAAAATCATGTCTTGCAGTGAAGAACTTGCAATGAGGGACTCACAATGAAGAACTCATACTTGCACACAAACTTATCCTTCATTTTTGTAAATCATCAGCACAAGATACTAAGGAATACTACTTTTAAAAGCTAAAATGGTGATCTCTTAAAAGCGAGCACCACCAAGTATAAGTGACTGAAGATAGCTCCTGTACTGGAAGACTCACATTCACATTCCCAAAACACTGATTATCTTTTCTGATAAAAAAAATAACCACAATAGAATACTCAGTGAACTTAGCAACTCATGGAGAACCCAATGGGAAAGATCTTAAATACTTCTTCAGAAAAAAAAAAAAATTAAAAAGTTTCTATATGGCATTTTAAGGATCTGAGTTCAGATGCAAGTTAGACCTTCTTTTCAAGTCTTAAGGTCTGTTAACCCTCATTTAAGTACACCAGTAGGAGTTACACACCAAAGGACTCATTGTAAATTAGGTTTTCACCATGTTTTTTATGCAGAACATAAATATGTGGCAAAAGGCCATAAACTCCAAACTGCAAGTCTTGCAGCTCCTCCTTAGTCTGAAAAAAATCTATTCTGGATGTGTCCCTTTGTTTTATCAGACCCATGGCAAGTTGCACATATTTTTCTCTCTCTCTCTCTTTTTGTTTATTGAAGTATAGATCATCTCCAAATCAGCTTCTGAACATTTTTCTGAGAAAAAGAATTATATATAGGATGCACTGTGAGGCTAAAACAGCAACTGAGTTTCACCATGACCACAAAATCACTGTGGAGCTAGCGTAAAAATGGTCCACATCATGTCTTTTCAGTTTAAGTTTAAATATTTTTATGTAATGGATGCTGAACACAAAAAGATAAGTAAAAGTCCCAGTTAAGTCACTTTTAGGATGTTGAGGAAAAGCTCATAATTGAATATTCAGAATGGGGATTTTCCTTGCTAAATAAAAAACACATGAGTTATTGAAATCTGATTTTATATCATCAATTGGATTTGTTTAACGAATCTAGTTGCTTGCTTTCACAGTTTTTCACAGTTAAAAGGCACAGTTCTGCTCAGCCTTGAACCAAGAGAGAGTTAGGAATCAGGCTTGATTCATTGATTTTGCATATCTACATCTTAAAAATAATTCTATACCAGCTTAATATATTAAGGATATCTTACTTGTGGAGAAATATTTTCTTGGTTGTACTTTCCTTATAATGTTAGTTATGGGTCTGACTTGCACTAATGTGGAAAGCACTCTCTCTTTAAGTGATGCTGGAAATTGAGTGAATGCACTACAGATGGCCAGAAATAAGCTGTTTCATCTGTCAGAAAGAGGACACGGCTTTAATGATAGACTGAATAAATGATATCCACAAACTTCATAAAAGTGTTTATCAGGGGAGAAGCTTGACATAGCCTTGTAAAATAAGCTTTATTGCATTGTATTTCTCAGCATGTTGCCATATTAAAAGGTGACGTAATAGGAGCTAAAACCCAAGATTCTTTACAAGGACTACCTATCAATGTCTTACAGGGAATAATACATGCATTTATAAACATGCTGGAGCTAAATAATTTAAAATGTTTTGGAATACAGAGCAGCTAAGTGGTAGCAGCAACCTCTACAAATGTATTGTATTCTATTTTGAAAGCAGCGCGCTTAACTATCGATGTCTGAGGTACATTCAAGAAAACTTTTATTATGAAAACTTTACTTTCAAAAAAATTCAATGTATTTGCAGCAGTGTCTGATTTTCTCAAACATTTTCAAAAATTATGGGTTTACATTTAATAATATATATTGTCTATCTGTAAACTTATTAATAAATCCAAAAGGTCTCGACTGAGGACCTGAGTCAATTACTGCAGTAACATGTCAGCTGCAACATAGATAGTCCTACAATGTGCAATGTAACTTTAACCTTATGACAGCAAGACAGAATATGATAATGGATCCAACAAGGCCAAAATTTTATCAGAAGTCCTAATACTACTAATTTCCAGCACTGCCTGAGCAGTAATTAGTAATCTAATTTTCTGTAAAATAACTCTCCTTATCAGGGCCATTACTGATACTGTAAGAGAACCACAATATTGATGCTATGCATGTCTTCAACATCTTTGGATGACAACATTTCTACGGACTTCTCCGTAATATCCTATATATTATGTGCTATGTGTCAGCACTGTTTATCTTGTGGAAGACTGCAAGAATATCAGACCCAAACCTGCTACCTGACCCTTGACATTTTTTGTGTGAGACCATTCACATATAAATTTTTATATTAATCTAGCACTGAACCACCAATAGACCAAATATTTTTGTCTCAGTTTGGATTCTCTTTCATTTAGCACAGCACAGCACAGTTGGAATTAAAGCCATTAAAAGCCAGTTACCTCTGAGTAACTGGAAGTATTAGTCCCCAAACACACTGATCTAAATAGAACAGATGAGAATGCTAAGAATCATAACACCAAGAGGCATGATCTCTATACACCAGTGTCACAGCCAGGATTTCTTGGGAGACTCCATAAAAGATGGCACAAGAAAAATACTATGCAAACACAATAAAATAAAGAGAGTGAAGTACAATTTCTCTCTGAAATTTGCAGCTCTTGGGGAGAGAAAGGGTTTTTCTTCTTTTTTTCTTTATATTTTACATCTGAGTATCTTAATGCAGACTGACTAGTCTAATGTGTCTGCATTATTCTGAATCTCACAGAGTCCAATAAAAATCTATCTGTACTAGCAGAGACAGAATTCTACACATGCGCATATCAAGACATGCATGCACTATGTTAACACTTTGCAGTTTTAAATGTTATACTGGAATTTCTGGTAGAAATGAATTTGAGCATCTTAATATATTAAAATACAAGATAGACAAATATCTTAACCCAGGATTGCCTTCTTGGCATTGACTGTTGATAACTTCTTCATACTTCCTGGATTCTACTAATAATAATGATTTTCTCACCCTGATAATAATTTAGCAGCACCATCATAGCTGTGGCAGGCCCTGTTAAGTAGTAATGGAGACTTTTCCCACATTCACAAGATTCCTGTAATTCAGCCTTATCATTCTGCTAGAGAAAGTTCTCTTAGTTGCACCATGCAGTGGCCAAGAAGATATTTTTAAAGTGTGTGTTACATCCAACATGACTGGAGTAATACTTGGAAGAAAAGAAGAAATATGGATGAATCATAGAAGTGAACAAATTATTTGTTAACTAGCACCTTGGTCCCAAGAAAGAAACACTGGATAGATCCAAACCTGTAGACAAACATCTCTACTTCCCTAGAAATCTTCTGAAAAGTAAGGCCTTTCATTTTATCCCAGCTTTAACCCCTTACACCTAGAAAAGCTGTTACAGAAGAGGACAAAAGAACTAAACCATTCTACTTCCAGGTAAAATAGGTGAAATGCAGTATGTGGTTATGTATTTTAAGATCTAGTAATATTTTTTATAGTGCCCTTCAAAATAATGCTATGTCTATTGAAGTTAATATAGCAGACTGTTGGGCAAAATAGAGTCAAAACATCAACAGAGAAAGAATAATATGTATAATTCTAATTGCCTTTGACTACAGAAGTTTAGAGAAGTTAGAGCTGAGAGAACTTCCACATTCTTTTTGTTGTTGTTGTTACCAATGGGAAAAACAGCTAGAGGTGGAAAATATAAAAATTTTAAAAAAGGAATCAGGTAAGAAAACTGCAATCATTCTGCTACATGTCAAAGTAGAAAAGAATGTGAGAAAAGCTACTGAAATATACTATTCCCTTGAATTAAAAGGTCCATTAAAAAAAAAAAAAAGAAAAAAAGGCTCAATTCTAAATTTAAAAAAAATACTGAGGGAATAAAAAAGAGAAAAAAATTGAAAGGAAAATGAAAGAGACACCAATTCTAAAGACAGGGTTAAGCCAAAGCTTTTAAATTCAAGCTCAAATTAAAATTTTTATAAAAGAAATTACACCTTTATGAGCTGTTCTTTCTAACCTGAGCTAAAATGCTGTGGATGATCTAAGGAATATATAACATAAGAAATATTTTAATTATCTCTGCACCCCTAGATGAACAAAGCATCTAGATAGACACACTAGATACCTCCTTTTAGGGGCATTGATAGTGTCTCCTAAACCTTTAAACTCAAATCCCGCTGGTGGTAGATTCAACACAACAAAATTTGATGTCCCTGCCTCAGGCATGTAATGGTCTCCCTCGCTGCAAAATGTTTTGAAGACTAAAGCATAAATTGGTTAAAAATTACTGGACAAAATAATGGAAAGAAATACGCAGCATGCTCCTAAGTAAGTAACATCATTTCTGTCTCAGTAATGCCCAGACATGAATACTCTCAGTAGCTGTATGCTTTAACTGTGCTCTTATAGATGTAAAATTTTGATACAATGAGCAAAAGCATATTCACAGTTTAATGTAGCTTGTTCTTATATTCTGAGTTTAAATTGTTCACCATGGCCAGTGCCAATGCCTATTAGGGGCAAAATGTGTGAGCTCAAAGTCTGGTAACTGTTGTGCTAAGTGTCTTACTTCTGCTTTTAGTTTCAAACACCTACTTTCCTGCTAAACGTACTTAAAATATTAAAATTACCTCAATATCTGCCTATTCACTTAGGAGAGGAAAAAAGAAACAGAAAATGGTATGGAAATAACCATTGTAAAAATTACTTGCAAATAATTTTCATTTGATAACTGTATTTTCTATCATATTGTCATTTTGTTTTGTTGACAAGTTTCCTAGATTTTGATCTTGTACTTCAATGTCACTCATCAGGAAAAGTTTATATTCTCCTAGTAGTTGCAGTGGCATAGTACAGAATCGTTTATGGGAGCAACGGTTGGATTGAAAAATGTGCCCTTACTAGAAAAGGTATTTGGTAGTCTGCTTGAATGTCATTTTGTATGTACTCAGGGCTCCAAGAAAACAGATTGAAGAGAAATTGCCTTTCTTTTTTTCTTTTATCAGAATAGTAATATAATAATAAAACAGCATTGCTGTTGTTGAGCTGAATTGGCATTTCTAGAATATGCCCATATTTTCAGTGAAGGGACATACAATTCTGGTGTTAGTATTCAAACTGGACTGAAGCCCAGCATTAAAATGTCCTGGTAAAGAACATTACTCCAAAGCTTTTGCATGTGAGAATATATTGGTATGCTAGCTAGTCTCAAAAAGTCTGGTCTAATTGATATTCAAGAATACTTTACCTTATTTGTATGCTGCATATATATTTCCCAGAGCAGCTTCCCAGAAGCATATTTCAAACCTAAAGAATTTAAACCAACACTGCAATAGGGAGAGCCTTTTCTGCATTTTTTTCTTACAAAAGGGAGAAGAACCTGAATTTTCTGGTTGGCATTGTTCTCAGTGTAAGCTTCAGGATCATTAATGGCTTGTAGATATAATTTGTAGAATCATGCATAAATATTTTATTTCAATGGGACCATAAAAATAGAGATCTTAAACTACCCAGTAAACTGGAAGATGTAGGAAAAAGAGGCATGCTTTCTAGTACTTATTGATGTGCTTTACCACTTGCAACCACTCTATAGTCTTTCTAAACTCTGTGGATTCAATTCTCACTCTATAGTCTTTCTAAACTCTGTGGATTCAGTTCTATTTCAGATGTGTTCTTAGAGGGGATTTCATTTCTCCTTTCTTAACCAAAAAGAAACAGCGGTGTTCTTACAGCCATGGTTAGCTTTTTACTGAAAAAGGGACAAGGTCATAAGAATATGTGTGTCATGGTCAAAAGAACAAAAAGTAAAGGGACTATCCTGATTCAGGTGCAGCTATTGTCTGACTCATGTGGAGAGTGTTATATCACAAAGCTGATGAATACTGCAATTCTAAAAAGTACTCAGGTTAATGATCAAACGTTAGATCCTAAATCAAATATTAGAAGAATTTTTCAACACTCCGAGCTTTCCTACTTTAAAAGTCTAGAAAGATTTGTTTTTATTTGCATTATTGGACTGAAACATTAAAGTCCCAAGCTAATAACATAATTTCCCTGAAGGACAAAACCAGTTTTATTAACTACACAAAACTGTTCTCTGACCCCATCTTTTATTTTTATTATTTTTATTTATAAACATCTCAGCCTGTCACAGTCCTAAGTATAGACTTTGAAAAACCTCTCTAATACCTGTATTGGGTTTTTTTCTCTCTAAAAAAATGTGCTCTGGTGCACATTACTATTCCAAATGTCAGACTAATAAACATACTATTCCAGATGTCAGACTAATAGATCTACATTTACTGAAGCAATGACAAAGTCCTGGATTTCACCCAAGGCTGCAAAGTTTTTAAATGGAAATATCAAGATCAAAGAATGTACTTTCAGCTTTTAATTTTTTTAGATTTTAAAAGGATTCAAGCAAAAACCACATACAATTTAAGAAAATATTGAATACATACTATTCTAGTATAGAAATGAAAATATATATTTAAGCTATATTTTAATTTCTCTGAATACATGTTGAATATATTGCAACTTTTTCATCTCACAAAAAACAGAATTAAACATTTTCAGTTCAGACTGAATGACAGTGTTTTTAAAAGAACAATACAAACAAAATGTCTCTTGTAGATAGAAGTAGAGAGATTTTTATGAATTAATTAGTAAGTAACTAATTTTTGTACTATAAAGGAATATGGCAGTGACATAAAGCCCTTATGCGCTCCTGTATAGGAAGCCAACAAACTAAAGGTCTTCCAAAGAAATATACAGAATATAAAGGCTAATTGTTTTTTCCTGTTGCTTCTCAGTTTAAGGAATCCAGCATCACTTTGTCAAACAATGAAAAGCTTAAAAAAATATAGGTCACTGTATTGTCATTCAGAAACATGCACAATATATAATATTTGAAAAAGAAACTGAGCACAAAATATCAGTCTGAAATATTGAGATAGAAACAGATTCAAAGTATTTGTTTATGGAGGAAAGCAGAATGAAAGAATTGATATTTAAGCTGACAGACCTTGAAAATCTAAAGTTGAGCTAAGACACATATTACGAAAATTAGTAGGAAGTAGAGACTGTGTTGGCATTTTACACATTTTCAGGTAAACAATGTCTAAGAAAAATCAATTTTGGAGCAACAGATAATGTAGTCTTCCTGGATAAAATCCTAAATATTAACCTAAATAAGCAATTTTTTTCTGGTTTGCACACGACACACAAAAAACAATATGCTCTATTGTTTATTGGAAAAGAGATGCTTCAAAATTTTTTTTGAGGAAGAAGGAAACTCGTATCACTAAGTAAGCTGTGGGTTTTGAGATTGTAACTGATGCTTCTTTACTATCACACTATCATAAATTATTGCCTTCATGTCCACATTCAAGGACTTCTTCCTCAGGATTTTTCTGCTGACCACCTTCATTCTCCCCCAATATAGAATCTGAAGAAAGAGAGATTAGGGGAGAGAGTAAGCAAGAGGTTTGGTTAAGAGGTCTTTGTAAGATGAAACAAAATATAATTTGAAGACTTAACCTTATCACATCTCTACAAACAGAAGTACCAATGAGGTTTAGCTTTGCTGGCAAGTGCCTTTGGCTTTGCAGGTTAACCACACACAACCATACCTCTACCTCAGAGTGCTGCATGGGCAGGCAAAATCTTAACAGGTAGAGAAAAAAGTGGGAGCTCCCATAAAACAGAAAATAGATTATCAATATGCAATTTTCCATCAATATATGGCATCTGATTTCCTTTACTGACAAGGTAACTCAGCTAGTTGATCGAAGGAAATCAGCTGATGTAATTTTTTTGGATCTCAGTTAAGCTTTTGATACTGTCTCTCTCCGTATCCTTCTGGATGAAATGTGCAGCACATAGCTGGATAAACACATCATGGGTTGGGGTGAACAACTGGCTCAGGGTCAGGCATAAAGAGTTACAGTAAATGGGGTGACATCAGACTGGTGACATCTCACTAGTAGGGTTCCACAGTGATCCATCTGCAGCCCTCTGCTCTCTACATCATAAATGATCTAGACACAGAACTGAAAGGGGTACTAATAAGTTTGATGATAAAAAACTGGTCCCTTGAAGGCAGGAAGACCCTTCAGAGAGATCTCAACAAATTAGGGGTCTGGGCAATCACCAACCATGTGACTTTAACAAGGGATAGTGCCGGATTCAGCAACTCTGGATGTACAGACAGAATGGGGAATGAGGTGCTGGAAAGCAGTACCATAGAAAGGAATCTGGGAGTCCTGTTTAATGGAAACTTGAATGAGTCAGTAGTGCCCTAGCAGCCAGGAGGGCCACCAATGTCCTGGGGTATGTCAGG
>VYXD01005903.1:13583-37465 GCA_013397195.1 Hylia prasina
GCATGGAGCCCGGGGAGGGCCCGGGGGCGCTGGACCTGCACGGCGACGAGGAGATCATCGAGGTGGTGGAGCTGGGCCCGCCCGGGCCGGGTGAGACGGGGCGCCCTGCGCCACGCAGCGGGCAGGGCCTGCGGAGGCTCCGGCCTCCCACCGGGGCACCGGGAGCGCTGGCGGCCCCACCCCAGTGCCAGGCCCGGCCGGTGCATCCCCCCGGCCCGCGGCCTCTCCCTGCGTCTCGTCCCGTTCCTCTGCGGTTTCCCTGCTCTGGGTCATCGCGCATCCCCCCGCTGCCCCGTCCCGCAGGGACCCCCGCTGTCCCGCCGAGCCGGGCAGGCCGCGAGCCGCGCCCTGACCTTCGCCCTCTGCAGATGACCTGGCCGAGGAGATGGAGGACGTGGACTTTGAGGACGAGGGAGCAGAAGAGCCCGAAGCCGAGGCTTGGGAATCGGAGGATGATGAGGGGGTGGAGGACGGCATGGAGGCACAGGACGACAGTGAGGTCACGTTCTCGCTCCACTCGGGTGAGTGCTGGGCACGGGCAGAAGCAGCTGGGACCCCCCTCAGGACCTGGTCTCGTCTTGTCTTTTCCCAGAGTCGAGGTGTGCAGAGGGTCTTGCTAGGCTGTTGTCTCCCAGGCTTTTTGGGACGGCCATTAGCACTGAGAGCTGCCCTGAGCTTGTTTCTGCTTTATGCTCGGGCAGAAGAGCCCTTTGGGCCTCCCGTCATGGCAGGTGACCCTAAGTTCAGCAGAAAGCCTGTGCTGCTCCTCTCCCACGTGAAGAATTGATTCCCACTAGGCTGGGTTGGGAGTTCAGCTTGCTGTCATCCCACCCAGGCCCAGTGCTGCATGGGGTTTGGATCCCCTGGGAATGTCAGGTAAGGTGGGATTGGCACCGTAACCATGTAACCTCTCTTTATTCTTCTGTGAAGCTTCTGTCTTCTGTGTGAGCCTTGACCCCAAGACCAACACGCTGGCAGTGACAGGCGGAGAGGATGACAAGGCCTTCGTGTGGCGTGTGAGTGATGGGGAGCTCCTGTTTGAGTGCTCAGGTGAGGTGCAGTGAACAGCTGTGTCCCTTCTCAGCTGCATCTATCTGGACACGTTTTTCTCCAGCTGATGCTGTGCTCCTGACCATCTTCTATAGCTTGGCCTGAGCAGTCTCTGTCCCCTGATGTTTTTAGGACACAAGGACTCGGTCACCTGTGCTGGCTTCAGTCACGACTCTGTGTTCGTGGCCACAGGTGACATGTCTGGGCTTATCAAAGTGTGGCGGGTGGATACCAAGGAGGAAGTGTGGTCCTTTGAGGTGGGGGACTTGGAGGTGAGTGGTGCTGTGGGGAGCTCCCCAGCCAGTAAGTGGGGTGGGAGCACTTCTGTGACACTGCCCGTTCCTCTCTCTGCCCAGTGGATGGAGTGGCATCCTCAAGCCCACGTACTTCTGGCTGGTACAGCTGATGGCAACACTTGGATGTGGAAGATCCCCAGTGGGGACTGCAAAACCTTTCAGGGTCCAGCATGCCCAGCCACATGTGGCAGGATCCTCCCTGACGGTGAGGCATGGGGCCTCTCTGGAGTGGGAAATGTTTGGGCCATCTGCCCTCCTGCTTCTTCCAGTCAGAGCTGAATGGGAGGTAGGAGGATGAAGGGGGCCCTGTCTCTCTCTACAATATCTGTCTCACCAGGGAAGCGAGCAGTGGTGGGGTATGAGGACGGGACCATGCGCATCTGGGATCTAAAGCAGGGAACTTCACTGCATGTTCTGAAAGGTAAGGAAGAGGTTTATCACCTGGGCTACTCCCTAGTTGGCAAACAGACCCTTCGAGTGGGCTCTGACCTGGGCCTGGGTGGAGAGGAGACATTCTCTGAGGGCAGGAGGAAGCCTGGCACTGGGTTTCTGTCCCCACCGGTGGCTGTTGCTTGCCGGGGTGCTGGCAGAGCCAGGCAGGGTGGAGGCTGCAGCATGGTGTGTTTCAAGGCTCGCTGGGTCTCCGTGGGGAGGAGACATGAAGCTCATACCTGCTGCTCACCCCCCAGGCCAGGATGGCCATCAGGACCCCTTGACGTGTGTGGCCAGCAACCAGGATGGCAGTTTGATCATGACGGGCTCTGTGGACTGTCACGCCAAGCTGGTCAACTCCACCACGGGCAAGGTGCGTCTGTGTCCTGGGCCGGGGGCAGAGCCAGGAGCGCTGGGGACCCCCCAAGCCTCGTGTCCTGGCCGGGGGCAGAGCCAGGAGCGCTGGGGACCCCCCAAGCCTCGTGTCCTGGCCGGGGGCAGAGCCAGGAGCGCTGGGGACCCCCCAAGCCTCGTGTCCTGGCCGGGGGCAGAGCCAGGAGCGCTGGGGACCGCCCAAATCCAGGGCCGGTGCGCGGTCATTGGCAGCCGGCAGGCGGCGCCCTCGCGCTGCGGGTGGAGCGCGGGCTGCTGGGTGGTCCCGCCCGGCTCCTGGAAAGAAGTTTCCTCTTGTTTTGTCGCGAGCTGAGGATTTTGGGCTGCGCCTTGTTCTAATGAGGGTGGCAGACTCGGTATCGAGCATGAACGGGACCTCTGTACACCTGGGTCTCCTTCCCTCGGGGTATAGTCACCCTCCCTCTCCCCAGGTGGTGTGTGTGTTCAAGATGGAGAGTGTGACCCCCAAGGCACCCATCAGTGAGGGCGAGGAGGCAGAGTCCAACTCAGTGGAGTCGCTGGGCTTCTGTAATGTGTGAGTGTTGGAACAGCTCCTCTTCAGTGCTAGATCTTACAGGGCTTGTCATACACATCATTTGCATCCCTTGCACTTAATCTGCTGCATTTTTCTTGCCTCCATCCTCCGTGGTTGGGTGTGGAGATCCCACATCAGCTGCTCCGTCCTCCTTCCAACTGTTGGGATCCTGGGCTAGCCTGATGGACCACTGCTTGGCTGGGATAGTCTCCATACAGGGCTTTTCATGCCAGGACATTGTCATCTTCACAAACCATGGGCTGATTGCTATACTGTTGGCTTTCCCAAGCGGGGTGTTTGATGGCTCCAGCCATCAGATTGTCCCTCATCTTCTCAATATATTGCAGCCTTCAGCACAGGGTTTGCCTTTTACCTGGAGCCTTTATATGTTCCCATCCCTGCTTCCCTGTGTCCCATGTAATGCCTATTCCTCTGTCTGTAGGATGCCACTGGCTGCTGTGGGCTACCTTGATGGTACACTGGCTATTTACGACCTCTCCACACAAAGCCTGAGGCATAAGTGCCAACATGAGGTACTGCCCTCCCCCCAACTCCCTAGGCCTGGGAAGTGGGCTTTGGGCCTTTTGGAGATCTCCCTTGGAGCCCAGGGGCCAGTTCCCAGTTCGTACTTCTCCCTTAGCCTTGGGCTTCCCCAAAGGGCAGCCGCAGTCTCTGCACAGCGGATGTGCTTGGCCCTGGGGTCTGGCTCTCCTGTGGGGATGGCAGACACCATGAGGGGGTGGGGGTACAGGGGGGGAGCTACGACTTGCTGGAGATCCTACTGTGGTCTCCCCCTGCCCCAGTCAGGGATTGTGCAGCTGCTGTGGGAGGAGAGCGCGGCCGTGGTGTACACCTGCAGCCTGGACGGGGCTGTGCGGCTCTGGGACGCCCGCTCGGGGAAGATGATCAGCGAGTACCGAGGGCATTCCGCTGAAATCCTTGACTTCGCCGTCAACAAGTGAGCAGGCAACCCCCAGACCCCTTCCCTGCTGGGTGGAGGGAGCATTGATGGCAGGGGCCTCCAGCCTAGCAGCTCGAATGACAAGCTGTCTCTTCTTTGAGTGCCCTTGTGGTCTGGGCCCAGGTGGGGGAGAAACCCAGGTCCATGCTGTGAGACTTGAATGTCACCAGGGGGAGTGCAGCACTTCAGAGCTGGGGGTGACGGTCAGGGATCCTGGAAGCCCCCAGCCCCACCTCAGCTCTGTCTCCCTGCAGGGATGCCTCCATTGTGGTGACCACCTCTGGCGACCACCAAGCCAAAGTGTTCTGCGTCCAGCGCCCCGATCGCTAGAACTGTCAGGGATGGTGTCCCAGCACTGCCCTGCGCCTTGTGTACAGAGGGACATGGTTTCACCACCCTGCTCCAGTGCGTGCTTTGTAATTTTTCCAGCCTGCCCTGCTTTGCCCTCACCATCTAGGGGCCAAGCCAGGGGTTTTGTATGAAGATGTCTTTAATTATATAAATTATTTCACTTAACTGGATGCCATCTACTCTGCTTGTTCGGGGGGAAGAGGATCTGGGGAGCTGTGCTCCCTCCTCAGGGATCTCCCTGGCATCCAACCATGGCCTGAGGATCAGTGGCAGAGACTCCCATCCTAGCTCTCCCTGCTAGGGGAATGAGGGGGTCAGGATAGGAGGGAAGGGTGCAGGTTGCTAGCTGAAGGTAGCTGTACAGTCAAGGAGTTCCCTAACAGAACTGGCTATTCCCAGATCTGAGTACTGCACCCCTAAGCTCACCAGAAGGTATATGTTCCACAATACAGGAATTATCTCCCTTGGGGCTGTGACTGAACACCCCTGCCAGGGCAAGGTCAGGTGTACTGACAAGCTAAAGCCTCACAGCCCTTTAAGATAGAAAGATCTTCTTTATTAATGAACCCCAACAGTATTTCTTCAGATACAGGAGTTTTGAACTCAAATACTCAGAAGAAAACAAGTTAATATTGCATTATTCTCATAAGAAATACTGCAACTTATTTCCGGTAACATACTGCAAAGCGAAACAGCTTGAAAAGAAAAAAAAAATTAAAAAAGAAAAGAAATTAAGTCAATCAAACTGGAATTAAAGTTTTGTTTCTTGGAACGATCGAGTCCTTGCAAGCACAGCTCTTTTCTGCAGATTACTCCCCCAACTGTCGTACAAACAGACCCCGATTGCTTGAATTCCTTATGAGCCCACAGAGGTGCAACATTAAAAGCTACGATTATCAGGTAGCAAGTGCCCCAACCTTCGTCCTCCACGGCAGCCTCAGTGACTCAGCATTAACGGGTTGTGAACGTCTTCCCCCTGAAAGGATGCAGAGAGGGGTCAGCACAGCTCTAGGGGCCTGTGGTGGGACACACAGAGCTCTCAAAGCCAGGCAGGCACTGCTGGGCTGGAGTTCACAGACTATGTGGGGAGGGGCTAACTTTTGCAGAGGGGAGGGACAACCCTTCTGCCCCAAAGCAGCATGCAAAGAGGACATGACAAGACAAACAGAAAAAAGGACACCAAGGGGCTCTGGGATAAGTTGAAGGTAAGGGACCTGAATGAAACATGTTCACACAACTGCTCTCCATCCAGTTCACTGTGGGCTGCTTGTTCACAAGAGGGAGCCAGCCAGCACGGCGGACTGGCCCCAACCATCAGCTGTCCAAGGGCAGCCAGTGACTCTGAGGAGCTGCAGACACACTGGGCAGCAAGACCTGGTCATGTGCCCACAAACCCCAAGGAAGGACCTGGCTCCTCTCCCTGCCATGAGCTGGAGCTGCCCCCAGAGCTGGACAAGGCAGCTCTAATATAACAGGGAAAAAGCCCCAGGAGTGCCACCAAGGATTTGGTGGGGGGAAAATGGAGACACCAGGGCATGCAAGGCCATGTATGAGCCTTTTACAAAGGGCCTGCCAGCATATGGTTTTGCCTCAGCCAGCTCCTCACAGGACATCTGAGGCAGTAAGCTGTGGGTCATCCCCATGGCACCCCAGCCTGCCCTGCAGTATGCCAAACTGAGCAAGACTGAGCCTGTGGCTGGCAGAGAAGCTTACAGAGCCAGGCCCTGCTTTGCTACTCACGTGATTGTTTTCATTTCTTTCTTCTCTGCGTCTGGACGGGCACGGTTGAGCACCTTGAGGAAATCTGATGTTTTTGCCCTCATACGCGTGTGAATATAGGCCTGTGTTTCATGAGGACAAAATGGGAATATGTTAGGATCCTGTCTTCATAGCTGAGATTTCAGGACATGTCAAAGCCAGTCACTCTGAACAATTACCCTCATTTCTGTTCTCAGAAAGGAAACAAACCAGATCCAAAAGGAGAAAATCCTACTTCACTGCTAGAATGGAAAGAAAACAGTCTTGTGTCCAAGAACAGGGAGAAGGCAATGATGCATCACTTGCCACCCCTGCATGACTGGGGAGGGCAGGGGCAGACACTAATGAGTTCTCAAGGGGCACCCCTGTCCCCTGCTTCTCCCCTTCAGCACCCAGGTGAGATGGGCTGAAGCCACCCTGTGTGCCCCGACCCTCGTACCTTCGAGCACTTGATGTGATAGTGCAGGTAGTCCCGGAATGTGTGGATCAGGTTTATGGTGTTGTCTCTGGCTGCAGCATTGGTGTGACGGGGGAACAGCACTGAAAGAAGAGGCCAACACAGACCATTAGTACCTCCTGAGGCTGCACAAGGCCTTCAGGATCAGTGCTGGAGGCTTCAGGGTGTGCTGCATTGAATCCCTGCCTTGCTCTCTATAAAGAGCCCTTTACTCTTGACACATATCAAGATTAAGCAGCATTTGTGATTTTAAATACAAGGCTTAAGAGCACTTTTCCACATTTCCCACAGCAGCCTGTGCACTCTGCAGGATGCACACAAGGCCAGATACCCAGAAACAATGGCACTACAGGAAACTGCATGAGGCTGTATCAGTGCTTTGGAGATGCAATTGGGAGGAGCAAGCTGGGAGGCAGACTAGGGTGCCCAGGCTGCTCAAGCAACATCAAGATCCAGTCTGCCCTGGGGTTTTCAAATTGGTTGTGGATCTTTGCCTGGCAGCTTGCCAGCCATGTAGTATAGACAGACTTGGATACAAGCACATAGCTTGCTCGTCCCATAAGCTGGTGCTCTGTTAGGAGTCCCAGATCCAAAGGCTGAAAGGACATTTTGTTTGGGTGATGATCTCACCTGAGACTGTCAAAGTACGTGCTATCCCAGACCTCTTCTTTCCATAGCTGACAGTTGCCCAGGCCTCAAGGCACCATTTCCAGCACAGGGGGAGGGCAATGCTATCTTCACTTTTCTCTGCAGTGTCTGTGCTCTGTCTCTGAGCTCCAAACTACAGGAATGCTGGCCTGAGACACCCTAGTAACACACCCAACCATCTGGAAGAGACCTATCCCCTTGAACAGGGCAGGTTTTAGACTCCTCGACACTGCTACCCAGGGGGAAGTCATGGCTCTGCTGGCCACCACCTCTGCAGGCAGGTGAAAGTGGCTCACCAGTGTTTGGCCCAGAGCAAAGAGGCAGAGCTGGAGAAGCAGAATGCGCTGCTCTGCTGCTGCTCTCTGACTGTCTCTGCTGTTCAAGCACTGCACAGCTCCCTGCAGCTGGACAACCTACAAGTACACTTGCATGAAAACCTTCACAAGAAACTTCCAGCTTCCAAAATATCACAGCAAATACTGAACTTATTTTGTAGGTGGACACTAAACAGCTCCCTGTCCACTTCCACATCTTCTTGCCCACAGCAGAGCTGAGGTGACCTGATACAGAAAAGGGACACTCCAAAGGGGGCACACAAGACAGAATGCAACCCTTGCAACGCTCAATGGACCACTTCAACACTCGGGGAAGGTGAATTCCTTTCTGGTTTTCATGCAGCAACAGGAACCTCTCTCCTCCCCAACATCCCCAAGCCTCAGAGCTGCCTGCTTACCAAACGTGATGTAGCCAATATTATCGCCAACGGCTGCGTCCGTGTCTTTCAGCTCCAAGGGTGGCTCCCTGTGGCTGAAGAGCACCTGTGGGGCTGTGTGACTGGCCCGGCGACCCTCCTTGAACTCCTGAACAAGACAAAGTCAAGGTGATTCCCACTGCATCCCTTCAGCAACATGCTGGGAAAGCAAATGGGATTTCCTCACTCCCAAAGGGCAATGAGCAGAAAGTGGCCCAGCTTTCCCACACCCTGAAAATAACCCTTTTTCCCAGCAAAACCAGCCCAAAATGCATGGTTGTCCTGGGTTGTAGTGCAAGCCCCTCAGCTGGGGTAGCTTTCAGTGTGTCACACCCCTGCCATGGGTGTTTTGTGGAAGGGACACCTCAGTCTGAGCAAGTACACGAGACAGCAGAGCTCCTGCTGGACCTTCAGTGCTTCCGGTGAAAGTGGGCAGTACCCATCACCCCCGAGGAACAGAAATTTTCAGGAAGGGCTGCAAGATCTGCATCACACCTAGTGTAAAGGTTCTGCCATTTGAGAAACCATCTCTCACCAGGAGTCTGCCCAGGCATCAAGATGCATCTGGGAGCTTGAAGCTTGTATGTGAAGCCTGCTCCTCTTAACGCTTCCCTACACCTTGAAACAATACCTTCAGGCAAGGAGATCCCTTCCCCCACCTCTGACAGCAGCACAACCCCCACCTCACAGGAAATGTACTGGCTCTGCGTTTCAGGAACTGTAAGGACCTTCTCTATGTGGGGCTGGGAATGTCCAGAAACAATTCTCCTGCCCCAAGGCAGAGCAGTCTTCCCTCTGCCTCACTGATCTCCATCCTAACCTACACATTATCAGCTACCCTGGGTCTCTCCTCTGAGCAGTTTCCCCTGGGAAAGGCAGGAGCATCCATGTCCCTTTTAGAGTAGATCACTGGGGTTTCCTTAATGAAATGCTTAGCTTGCACTCCTGTCTGCTTATGCCAGAGGGTGAAATGGTTCAAATGGCTTCACTGGTTAGTTAATGGTCACATTTTCTCCATGAGAGCCCAGATGAGCAGACACCATGCCCAGCTGTGTTATGCAAGAGCAATAGCTGGAGGGAAAGAGCCAGTGTGACTCAGAGTGGAAATTCCTGTGGCTGGGCAAAGGCAGGGTTTGCTGTTGTAAAAACGAAGAATTTGGGACATGGAGACTCCAGGACAGCTGCTGCCTTGAAGCACTGCCATCTCCCCAGGAGCCTCACTAACCCCATTTTGTTCACATCATGCCTCCCTTGCCATTTTAAAAGCTGAATTCCAGGCTAAGGGATATGCTCGGTGGGGGAAAACCTCAAAGCCAGAGCAAATACCCTGTCTGTAGCTAATGAACACAGCAAACAGAGCTGTGAAGATCTCCATTGAACAGACCCCCTTCTGATGACACCCAACACAGGTACACTGGGGTCTCCAGCAAACTGGGCCAGTAACTTGCTGTCCATGAGCCTGTCAGCAGTATGGGTAGGCACCCTTGAATGGGTGGGTTAAAGATCCCTGGAACACTCTGCAGGCCCTGCTCCATGGCTGTGCCCACACAGGAGGCTGGCTCCCCAGGAGCTTCAGCAGATAAGCGAGGCGGGCCAGTGGCACAGATGAGCATAGGTAATAGCACTGAGCCTCCCCAGCTGCACACAGATGTCTCACTGTTCTCAGGCTGCACTTCACAGACATGCAAAGTGCTTATTTCAAGTCTCTCAATGCTTCCCAGCTAAAAAGCTATTGGAAAAGGTAGCTGAGTACAGTCCATAACTTGGCATTATTATTGGTTCGAGCCCACAAATTCAGTATATTCACAGTTCTAAAAAGCTCAAATTTGAGAGCTGTCACACTGAGCTGCTAAGTGTTTCTGCAGCATTTGAGCATTAGCAGGAAGAAGCTTCAAGGTGAAGACTACTCTCAGCTCCTCCTCAAACATGGCATGACATTGTCTCACCCTTCCTCTCCCTTTACAGCCTCCTCAACATGCTCAGCTCCTCAGCTGGCTGGAGATCCCTATACCATAGCTATTCACATTACAGGGCCTCAATGTGGGGACTTAAGTATTCACTGTGGTGTTTCCCATCTGTAACACATAATACACTTGATTGTCCAAGTGAACAACACTATTGATGATACAGATGCCAATGCAAGAGCCAGGAAAATAACACTGTCTATGCCTATTAGCATGTTCTTCCATTCCAATGCAGCATGAAGCAAAGCATTTACATGTGTTAAACCACCTTTGTGCTCACTTCAGCAGCTTATTTGGCAATGCTGCTTCAAGCAAGCAGGGATCTGAACTGAGGACCAGATCCTTTCCCTGTAATTCAGTTTCCATACCTGCATAAACACCTTTCCGATCACCACGTCATCGTCGTCCTTAAATACCGTGCTGAACACAACCGTGACACGGTCCTTCTTTGCCTCAACATACCTGCCAGTGGGAGAGAGAGAACCCACCTGTGAACCAGAGCTAAGAAGTTCAACTGGACGAGGAAGCAACTGTGTGACAAGGTCAAGTAGATACAACAGCCATTCACAGACCTGGCTGCTGTAAATTTCCCCTCCCATAAGACAATATTTACAGGGAGCACAACACTTCTGCTGGGAGTGGCCAGTTCCTCTACTGCATGCAGCCACAAGTGCTGCCACTAACAGAGACTCTTGTGTAATATCCCAGCACCTGAGGCATAACCATTACCCTGGCCAAAGCACAGAGCAGGAGGATTTCCTGACTTTCCACCAAAACCTACTGCTGTGCACAGGAGCAACTACTGACTACTGTCCAACGCCCATGCTGCTTGGTTTGAACACTTACATTGTCTCATCATCCCTGTAGTGGATGACTGCTCTTTTTTCTCCTTCTTTGCCCTCTTCCTGGAATTTGAAATACTTCTCAAAGACTGAAGCAAAGCAGTTGCGCTTCAACATGCCGGCTTGGTGCACAATGGCATCCTTGTCTGCAGGAAGGTTCTCCAGGTCATAGAGCAAAGAGACATTGTAACCTGGGAAGGGACAGCCACTAGCCTTAATAATCTACATAGGGCATTATATGAAAACAGATACATTTTTTTAAGAGACACCTAGAGTTCCCACTTTTGCCTTAAATCCTCCCAGAAGCCCCAGGGGTGAGTTCTTCCCACTCCAAGCACTTGCCAAAAGCTATGCCTGAACTCGGTGCGTGGCCATGGCAACGTTCCCAGGGCTCCCTCCCAAGCTCCCAGACACACGTGCTGGCTTAACTGCTCCCAAGTTTTTGCAGTGAGTAGGAAGAGATGTTGTCACAGGTAACCATGGTTTTCCTGTGTCTTACAAAACATCTTTCAGAAGAACAAAGTCCCCAGCCTGAGGAACAGAGGCTTCCTGGAGGAGGACTGCATAAAGAATTACAGCTTGTGCTGCAAGCTACTTCATCCCTGAGCTACCTTTTAAATTGGCTATTTCAAATTGCTATTCATTGTATAGAGAGCCTGAGATATCAAGCTCTTCAAGGGCAACCTTCATACGAGCATTTCTCAGGTGACTCAAGTAATTTTGGAATTGCATTCACACACACAGAGGATGTCATTGCAGCATTACCTGATTCAGGATTTACCAAGTAGCTTCCATAGACTTTCTTCAATACCTAGAAAAGAAATTAAACATTGAGAGCACAACCTATGATGACTTGTTTCCTCCTGCACAGCCTAGGCCATGTTTGGTCTTCTTTTAGAAGTATCAAATTACAGCACCTGCCTCCTCTAGTCTAAGAGAAAGTAGACAAATATTAAGTCATCAGCTTCTAGTACTATTGGCTGTTCCTACTCTAGGGAGGGCTCCCTGAACTCCACTGACAGAGAACACACTGCAGGAGAGGACTCAAAACCAGAACTTTTCCAAGTTTTTGCTAGTCAGATTTGTGTGGGGAAGAAGCCTCATAGGTCATACCTTCAAAGGAGAACAATCAGCAGAGCCTGACACAACAGATCTGAGGGCTACCACTTTTCTTTCCATTCAAAGGCAGATGCAAAGTGTACCCGGTCCCTCTCCTCACGGGACAGCAAGTTCAGAGCACACCGTGGCCTGGTGATCACACATTGTCTCAGCCTATTGCACAAACAGATGGGGATCGAGAGGAGACTGCCAGGCAGGCTTGGATGCCTCCCAGAAGCAGAACCGCCTACAGCACAGCAAAAACCTTTCTTCAAACGTAATTACTGCTGAATTTTACATCAATGGCAATTTCCAACTGAGCCACAGCTCTGTGTCAATGAGGGGGCTGGGAACAGGCGGTATTTCACAGAGAAGAACACAACAATGCTGTGGCAGAACTGGCCCTCCTGGGATGACACCCACTACCACGTGGAAAGGATACACAGACTCTCTGCACGCCAAAACCTCCTCTCAGCAGAGAGCAGCAGTGCAGGAAGATGCCCTGTCTTAGCAGGAAGCCCACTCTGCATTCTTCACAGTGGGGTTTCACCAAAGACAGAGCAGAAACAAGCAACACTGTCTGCAGGGAAGTACAGAAAGCAACATTACAACAACTGGACATGGAAAAATGTAATTTCTATTTAGACAGTACTTCCAAGCCAGTCCTGCACAGATCCCATTTTCCTCTAAAAGTTTATAGGAAGTTGCCTTCCACCATCACCATCACAATGGCTGCTGGTGCACAGTGCTGTCAGCCACTTGCCTACTACAGGGGCTCTCTTGGGATCACACACTGCACTGATCCTCACTAAACATGCTGCGAAGGCTCCACCATTTGGGCTGCTTGACACACTCCTCATGCCAGGAGCAGTGCCTTCAGCAGCAGGCAATGCTGCACCTAGAAAGCTCTGCATTCAGGAACCAGGAAAGCAGGACACTCTATCATACCTCTTCTGACTTGGGTGGGTCTTATGACAATTTGCAGGAATTCACTTTGGGTTCAAGTCATCCATTTCTCACCAAACTCACAATATACTGATGGAGCAGTTTACTTGTTTTCTTCCAAGGACAGACACCCAGAGGCAAAAGCCCTGGGTGAACCCCATACACTACCATGCGGAGATTTAAAAACTGACTCAGGAACTGAGTCACACTTCCTGCCTCACCATCCAACCACAGCTCAGAGAGGCTCCTTTTTTCTACCATAAATGGCCCTCCGCAGCCACAGGGCCCAGTCAACAGGAACTGAGCCTGCGACTTCACACAGCAGCAGTGAAAAGGGAACCAGTCTGCATATCAAGGTCTGCACACACCACAGGAGCCCAGCACTTGCTCTCAAGTGTGGTTAAAAGTCAGAAGTACCACCGATCTGTCTTGGTGCCTTCCTTCACTTGTGCGCTCAACACATCACTCAGGGAAACTATTTCTACAGGGTCAGGCTTCACTTTGAATGTGTAAATTAGTGGTGCCTTCTGCCTTTCAGGCTGCAAGATCATACAAGGTCATACAAGATGATTACTTTTTCATGAGAGAGCGTGAACACACTTGTCCTTGTCTTTCAGTGAAGTGGGACTCCTGGTTGGCACAGGGCTGCTCCTTTGACCAGTGTGAGATGGGAGCACAGATGCTCCTCTAAGGGTCAGATGTTAGATACATCAACATCACAAGGGCATTACCACCAACACAGTATTTGTAGGCAGGAGGCCTGGAGATGCTTACTCACCTCATCAGCACCGTGTTCCTGGAGTTCCTTATAGAATTTCAGAGAAATACTGACCATCACTTTTGTCTTGTCTCCATTGGGGTTTGAAATATGGTAAAGGACTCCATCAAAGTCTAAGAAGCAAGCAAGAGAAATGTGAGGGAACAGGAAACAGCTCCTGTTTCTGAGGAAGGTTTTCCCTACAAGTTCCAGTAACTGCATAAAGCAAAACTGCTCCTCCTGCTCCAGCCCTCACACACACAGTGAGAAACCCGCAATTAAGGAAAATGGTAATGTCATGTAGGGAAACCTGCTATCATTCACAGGGCTGAAACAATTTTGACACCTGTCCATCACAGAAGGCTTTAGTCTAGTGTCATTTAGCATCCCTGGCAAATCCATTCGTGCTCAATGCACAAGGATACAAACATGCAGAGACAGGCGCCTTCTGGATGGCCAGCACAGAAAGTGACTGACATGCCCACCAGGCCAGAGCTGCAGCCTGGAGGAGAAAACCTCAAAGGCAGCTCAGCCTGCTGTCAGAGCTTCCACTTCACTGCAGAACAGGCAGGGAGGGCAGGAGGGAAGGAAAGGCAACCCTCCAGCCACCTAGCAAGCTCCACTTCCCCATGGAGCTTACAGATTCCTGACAACAGAAGCAAAACATCAGTTGCTGAATGAGTACTTGAACTTCCTTGGCATTTCTCTTCCTGAAGAGAAAACTTGAGGTGATGAATCCATTTTGCCTGTCACCCTAAGCCAGCTTCCTAACAACCCAAACCAGATGGTGCTAAAGACCTCATAAAAAGTAGCACCAAGGGCAGGACTGGAGAACATATGAGGTAAAAGAGAAGAGCTATGTAGCAGGCATACACCAAAGCACTAACACCAGTGAACTTCATGCTCTAGGGAAGTCCCAGGAAAGGCAGACAGACAGAGAAATGGCGGGGCAGCCACTGAAGCCCCAGCTCTGGGGATACTGCAGGGTCTCCACATTGCCCCTGCCCAGTGGTGTGGGCTGACTGTTCAAGCCAGCCCTTGGTTCAGAGAAGTCAAGAGAGCTGCGGAGCTTACCTGCAAATGTTACTTCTACTGCCTCTGGTTTATTTCTAAAAAGCAAAGAAAACAAAGGAGGTAAATAAGAACTCTAACAGCAGCCTCCAAGCTGTGAAGGAAAGAGGATTAATTTCCAATGCCCTATTTCTCACAGGCAGCTCTTCCTCAAAACCCTTTTATCTCCTGCTGTCCAACTAGTAGTAAAGTTTGACAAGAGATTTCTTCTCCTTCCTATAAGCATCAGTTTTACCCCAGATGACATAGACTTTGAAGCTGACACAGATTTCTATTATTTCTAGTTTATTAATAGATTTTGACATCACAGATTTCCAGTTAGAAATGCCTAAGAAAGCTACTCCTCACTAAGAACTTTGTTTTCACAAGTGCACACTCTGTACAGAATAGCCATGACACAGATTTTGGGACAGAGGATCTTTTGTAAGGTCCTGCAATACCGGTTCATGGAAGGAGCTGAGTAATCCTTCCTGACACAGTGCCCCCTTTACTATCAACACCAGCTCTGCAAATGCGTTGATATAACTTGCTTTCAGAGAAGACACCTTTTCCAAGTTAGGAAAGTGTTAGTAGTGTCAGAAGCAAGCCAAAGAAGGAAACTTTCCACATGTTCATTTCATCCTGCCCCTCTTCCAAAACACCCCGACATTTTGCCAACTGCTCCTGCAGACAAACTGTAGCTCTGGATGTGCTCTAACACTGTCCTGAGTGGTCTCTGGGACCCCTGATCAGCAACAAAACCCTTTGCAAGCCAAAAGCGTATCACATGTTACACTGTGACTATGAAGATTAAACTGCTTCTTAACAAACCCTATTTTGACATTTGTTCCTGATCTGTGAAAGAGCAGGACTCCATGAAAGATGTAACTGCTTCTGGAAGGTCACTTCATTGGGATTGGCACTACATAACTGCTTTCACAGTTCCAAGGGGACTGGTATTAATAGGTCATTCTCCAACAGGGAATTGTTGCAAAGGTATCTCCACTGCTGAGAGCAGGCATGGAAAATGAGAATAGAATAAAAACGCCAGTCTGCTACTGCTGTTTCATACCGTATCTCCATTTATTTTTCAAAAGCAGATGATATTAGAACACAGGCTAATAATGCTGCTGCTAACAGAAATCTACTCTCTAACAGTTCATTCTCATCTGTCTGAACCAACATACTGAAATAACTCCCCAGAGTAAAGTCACTGGTCTCAACTATGCTGCTGCTACTCAGAGACCAGCTTCAACTGTTTTGCCGAAACTTGCTCTTCCACACACTTACGTGCTGCTGGGTACTGGCTACACCTTGCTACACACTGAGAAAGGTGGGGGGAAATGATGACTCAGTATCTACTTTCCGTGAGAATATTCTGTAACGATTTAAATGATTTTATCTCAGCAGCAAGCACTGTTTTTCCATCAGCTTTTCTACAGCCAGCCTCATTCCTGGAAGGCAGAAATGACCACAATGTGATAAAACTCAAGCTGGGCAATACAGGGAGACCAAGACACTGCACTGCACTGATCCCAGACACTCACCAGGTCAACAACATTTTAGTCCAGCGGAAAGGGAGGAATTTATCCCCAGATGGAGATCCTAAGTGAAAATGAAGAGGTGTTCCCGTGTCTTGAAAGTGATCAGCTGTGAAAGGCAACAGCGGTCTTTCTGTCTGAAGGTTAGGGAGCCTCTGTCTTTTGTGCCACCTTGCTGAAGATAAAAACTATACACTTGAAAGAAGTGGTGCAAGCGAACCCAAAGCAGGTTCTTTAGTTTAAAAGCTGTGCCAGCTACCTGTGACCTCTCTGGCTTTCATCTCCCCTTCTAGCTAGCTGGGCCTGAGATGGGCTCAGCAGGCATCCCTGGCTGCATATTTAGCTTGGGCTCTTGGAAAGGGGAACAATTCACCAAGCTATATCCAAGCCACTTCTGCTCACTGAGGATGGCTCAGAGCAGAGATGAAAGAAAATCCCAGAGATCCCACTTGGTCAGTTGATGCAGACGTGTTCTTTTAGAGCACCACACTCAGACGTGGGAATCAGCTTGGATGGCAATATAAATTTTTATAAAAAAAGAAACCTATGTAGGAAGCTTTAAAGATAGCACAGCCAGGCACATGAGAGCTAGGAATATTAAACAGGATGCATCCTTAAACCTCTGTTCCATCTTCTCAGAGTTACACCTTTCAAACCTCATTCCCCACACACATAGAGCTGACACCTCACGGAGCCCCCGCTCCTGGCAGAACCTTCCAAACACAGCACCTCCCTCTGAGAAATGCAAGGAAGTGGCTGACAGCCAGTGCACTGGAGTGGTTTTGCTGAGGAAGGATGATTCCCCATTTGGTTGCCCTGTACCCAGGGGATGGCAGGAAGATCACTCATCACATCATTGAAGAAGCTGAGCAAGACCATGTACAGGAGCCAGTTGATGGCTCTGCATGAGAGCCTTTGTTCTGCACACAAAAGCTCACTGCTAACACAGCAGGGTTTGAGCCTGTTATTGTGCAAACGTCATTTCTTAGAGAAGTTATTTTAACGCTGATTTCCCAAGTGGCTCAGTTCCAGTACTTGGGGATGGTGAGGGGGGGAGTATTTAAGGGAAAAGAAGGTAACTGGGCAGAACTTTAGGTGCTGAATATTCAACCACTTCCCGACACAGCCTCAGTGAAGCAAGAGCTCACATGAGCCACATACAGAGCTTCTTGCAGTCACACTGGCCCTGTCACCTACAGCACAGTGGGGTGCCTCACTGGGCACACACTTAAGTAACCCAGGCCTGGCCTGGCCCAGGGGAGGACAGAGAAGAGCACTGGAAGTGTGGCTGGGAGCAAAGTGAGCCCTCTTACCCTTCCACAGTTCAGGAGCTTTACAATTACAGTGTTTAAAGTGCTTCTGTTTATTTTTCTGGCTCACCTCATCAAAACTACCCTTACACAAAATGTTTCTCCAACAAAAAAAACACTCCTTTTACTACCCGGATTGTCGTTCCTGCATCAAGAAGTCCCCAGGCAGAAGAGGGAGGAGCTCTCACCTCCAGCGTTCCATAGTTTCTGGATGAGCAACAATGCTACAGGTCACACACACGTTCACTTCCCCTTGACCTTCCAGCAACCCCATCTTCCACCACCAGAAATAGCCTTACAGAGGCACAACATGTCCTCTCCATGTTCTGTCCTTCCTGCTCTTGTGCAGGCGAAGGCTCAGTGCAGAGGATTCACAGCAGGCCTGGGATGGGGCCTGCACCACTGAGGGTGAGTACCAGGTGCTGTCAGGTTACTGGCATGATCCCAAAGAGCTCTGCCTGATCTAGTGTGCTCTGGCATCCCTTGCCTCCATGAGGAGACCCTCCACAGCCATAGCGAGAATTGGCAGTTCAGCAGCTTGGTGCTGAATGACTGAATCACAGCCATCTCTAAGTCCCAGCCGGACTGTAAATCCCAACTGGGAAGCCAGGAGGTCCTTTGGGGTTCACTTCTAGCCCTGATCCAAATCTCTGAGAAACAGACTAAGCCCAGCTGTACTCAGAAGATTTCAGACAGGACACCTCATCCACTCCTGGGGCACAGAGCTGCTGTGACCCTGCAAGCTCCTTACCTCCAATGCTACCTGAACCGCCCCTCAGTGACCTTCCCTGTTTGCTACCCTCTGCCCTGAATGGACAATAAAACCAGCTCATAGCAGGAATAACTGAGATGGCTTCTCTCTGCACTGAACATGGAATCCAGACCAGACCTTTCTGCAAACCCCTGCCTGAACTTGGACGCTAAAATGGCAGCTGTTCCCAACAGCAGTCTGTTTTGTGATAACAGTTATCAGGTCTGAAGTCAAAACCCACACCAAATCCCATCTGCCCTCTGCTTGTAACAATAAAAGACTCTGACAAGTTTTATGTCTTCTTGACCGTGTTTCTCCTATTCATCTCCAAATGGCTGCTATCTAATATGCCCTGTCTAATACAGAGCCAGCTCCAAATCAGAATTTTCACCCCAGCAGAACATCCCTGAAGAGCCACAGTGCCCATGGAGAGACACCAGCGAGCACTTAAGAGCAATAGCAAATCTCTTTTCTGACAGCACTTCCTCACTTGACTCAGACAACTTCCCTGTTTCATTCTCAGGCCACAAAGGCTCTTAGCTGTATGCTACAAGTAATTTAAGAACTTGGCTGACAACCATACTGAAACATCTCCCACACCACAATTAAGGCTTCTACCAAATAATGGAGAATGGCAATTATTTCAAAAGCTGCAGGCATGCAGATAATTCTAATCTCTTGCCCCATAGGAGAGGGGGGGAAAAAGAGGGTATTTCAAAGCTTAAAGCTCTGAGCAAAGCTTTCAGATCACCAGAGTCAACACATGATTAGATAAAGTGATCCAGATTCAGTGACAGACTGCAGACTCTCGCTACAGAAAGGTCACCTCAATAAAAAAAATTATGAGCAATGTCTAAAATTATCTGAACAGTTCCTCCACTTCTGGGCCCCACTCAGCTGACAAAAGCCTGTCTGCGTAAGCTGCAGGAGCATATGTAATCAAAGAGTTCCCACAGCTCCAGCAGCACACCCACCATGAACTCGAGCAGGAGCGCTCTGTCAGGCGGGTGGTGCCGAGCGGTGCACAGCAGCTCCTACATGTGCCAATTCTTCCCTCCTGGTTAGGTGACCCCTCCCTGCCCAAGCTTTTCCCTTGCTGTGTGCCCAATAGCGTGGAGGAGCAGGCTGGTAGAAAAGCAGTGGGATTCACAGCGGACAAAGCACAGATGGTCCTGCAGCATGCTGGCACTGGCAGGTCCCTTTCCAGCCAGACCTTTGTCCTGTGCATCCTCAGCTGTAGGCAGACAGCCTGTGGATCCCCACCAGAGTGATCCAGAGTTGTGCCAAGTCTCTGGGGAAGAGCCTCATTTTGCACAGACTTTTACTGCGCTTCTTTAGTACAGCGATGGATATCTACTCTTCTCTGGTGTCAAGCACTGGTGGCTGCAGTGAGAACCACTCTCAGAAGATAAAACAGAGCAGGCTCCTCTTAGGAACCCAAGATGAAAACTGAGGCTGGTGTGATGACACAACCACCTGTAAAAGCCTAACACTTTTCAGATCTGGCTTTTCTTCCCTGTGCTGTTGCACGAAAGCGGAGTACTGCCTACTTCCAGACAGAGGTGGGTCACAATCCACTGTTAATGCAAAGTCATCTTCCCCAGTGTCCAAAGCAGGATGTGCTGTGACAACCCAGGAGCAATGGTTTGACATCTACAGCACCCTCAGTCAATGTGGACAGCCAGGGTGTACCACCAGCACTGCCTGTGCCAGCAAAACCCAAGGGTACCCCTTTCTGCCAGCAGCATTTCCCGAGCACCCCGCAGTCAGGCAGACAGTTTCAGCAGGTGAGGCTGCGCCTGGAGAGATGTGCAGCTCCAGACTGGGGACACTGAGCCAGCACCCGCCACTCCTGCTGAAGGAGGGAGATCTGATCCCTGCTCCATGGCTGCACCATGGTGAGCAGCCATGACACAATGAATGGGATGTGGAAACTCATCTAAGCTAAAAATACCCAGTTTTGTCTATTTAATTTTAACCTAGGTCACTTCCCCAATCCTGTTTCCCTTGAAGCCACAAAAATGCCTGTGTCAGCAAGAAGGAGGTGGTGGCAGAGGAACAATCTCTGGTTTTGGTGGGGTCTCTGAGCATCCCTGAAGCACTGGAGCCACATACAACCACATCCACTCATAAAAAGATTTCCTCAGTAGTGCCTGGCAGGATTCAAAGCTCCTCTAGATGCTCCTCAGTCTCCCTGTGATGAACTCACTTCAAGTCACATCACGAACAGAAAGTTCTCACTGCCTAGTTTCAGCCAGGGCTCAGCCTCTATGTCTGAAAGGCTCAGCTCTGCAGCCCACGATCATAAAGTGACTGCAGGTGGGAAATACCATAAATCAGACGGGTGTAGCTTCAGCCCAGCTCCTACCAGCTCACAGGAACCACTCTGCATCAGGGAAGTTCAAGCTTCAGATGATTTCCTATGCAGCTAATTGTCAGGAAGTCCTGCAGAGCTGTACCTACTAATGCCTGTAAAGAAACCATCAATTTAATTTGTGATTCTCTTCCCTCTGCCCCCAACCTAGGAAAAGGCATGCTGTATCCCAGCTATGCAAATTTGTGTTCTTTTGCACAGTGGGTAAATAATAAGTAACAGTTTGAAACAGATGATTAACTTACTAAAGACTTTGGGTAAGCTATGAATGACTGGGAAACCAAACCCTAAGACCAAAGCCCCGTGCCACACTTTCACTGGGATCAGTTAAATTAGAGCAGGCCAAAATTGGATGGCAAATCTGTTGGTGTCAAACAGAATGAGTATTCATCAGACGCAGAAGACAATCATCGAAATGTTTTACACTTAAAGCGTTTGTGGGGGTTTTTTAATGTCTGTGCAGTTAGCAAAGGAAAGCAATGATGAGAAACAGGATCTTCCAACTGGTAGAGCTCATCTCCTCACATGACATTTCTATCAGAAATGGGAAAACCCACCTGCTTCCAGGCAACATCTTATATACCAATGAATTGGTCAAAAGCTTATGGAAGCTTTCTCTTGACGTGTAAAAAAGCTCATGAGTCATCCTCATTTCAACAAACTTATTTCCAGCTACTGACCAGGTATTCCCCCATTGCAGCAGCAAATTCCTAACTCACATTATTTCAATAGATTCTGGCAGCTTTAAGCTTTTATTTTAAAATGTGGTTGGTTTAACACAATAGATTTAAACAAATAAATTACTAGAACTAAATAAGGAAGTACTGAAGTCCATCAGCTGTTACTACCTTGATCTAAATATCACATTCCAACAATGGCTGTCCAAGGAGGTGAGATTTCCATGGGGTTTTCCCCCAAAACCAAATTAAATTCGAAATGACCCTATTTACAGGTGGATGCTGCCAAGCTCCAAGGACCTTGTCCATGGAGGACTCTTACAGGTGGATTAGGTCCCATCTCAAGTGCTGATCTCTGCAGTCCTGCCAAGGTACCTTGCACAATGGGAACTCCAGGGACAGCTGATAGACCTCCACACAGAGCAGATTTTGACATGTATGACAATAATGTTATGGCAGTTAATGAATTCCAGCTTCTATAGTGACCTAGCTCTATACGACAAGGTGAAACATGGAGTGTCTCCCACCTGATAGCCCAGGAAAGCTCTGCAGGAACCTGCCAAACTGTGGCTGCACTGCCGTAGACGGGAGCAACACAGCCATGTCACAGGACAAGTCTCTGGCAAAGGATTTGGAAATGAACCCTGCCCTGCCCCACTTCCAGGCTGGCACTGAAGCCACCAGGCACACCTGGCTCTGAGACAACCACTATTGACAAAGCCCTGCATCGCATCTGCTGCACTTCTGGGTTAGAGAAATAATGTAAACCCAACTCTGCCCCAGTGTCCAGATTCACTACTCCCAGTCACCAAATCCTTCAAGGCTCACTTGACCTTGTCCTGACCATCCTGTGTTCATCCCCAAGACACACCCTGGAAAACCATCCCCAAAACAGCAAAATACAGGAAATCCCTTCCTGCCTCCAGGCTGAGCACCACAGGAATAACCCGAGACCTGTGGCCATAGGAAAAAGAAATATCACTTGAATAAATGTTTCATAACATCCATTCCTTAGAAGACTTGAAACCAGGAGAAACCTCCTTGCACTTGCCTGGAACTAGCACAGAAGAAAATTCAGAAGAAAATGTCTTCCTCACCTTCAGCAACACATTCAAGACACAGAACTTATCCAGAAATGCCATTTAAAGAACAGAACATGCCACAAATGACTAAGAGGCAGAAGCAGAGCACCATGAGCCACCCTACCAATTGATCCAGGAACAATCAGTATGTCAGGCACACATGTGCCAACACACAAGTGAGGTGGCTTTGCCATACAGCAAAATGGAAATCTCAGGGGCCTGCAGGCTGGTGCAGGGTAAGCAATCACAGCTCTGCTCACAGAGCCAGGGTTTTGGGGTGCATCTAAACCTGTAAACTGCCCCTCCACGTCACAGCAACATATGCACGTTCTTCTCTCTCCATCAGGAAGAGTGCCTTGGCACAGACTACTGATTGACAAGCTGTTCTGACACTCAGTATGAACCTCTGTACATGCCATATTTTCTAATGGATGCGGCTGCAATACCACAGCGGTCACTTGGGAGCTCCCTCTGCCCAGTGCAGTGCCTGTACTCTGGGGAAACTTGTTGCATTAAATGATCAGGGCTTAAAATGAATCAAAATCTGGGAGCAGCTCAGCTGTCCTCCAAGGCAGAGCAGTCTGTGAAATTATTTTACAAAAAAACCCCCACCAAAACAAAACATCAATCCAAGCAACAAGTCAACTAAGAGTGTGGGGAAAGCAGAGGAAGTGGCCTCTGACAACGTTCTGCATGCAAAAGGCTGAGAGCTTCAAAAATCACTGGAGAAAAAAGGTAACAGAAAATGACACCTGCCTGGGGGTTCCTTTCCTGGAGCAGCCCCAGCCATGCCTTGTGAAGCGCCAGGGCAGGCTCCACCTCAGAGATAACACCACTGTGCTTCGCCTCTCAAGGCTGTGTCTCTGTACAAAGGTCTCTCAGTCAGCAGGCAGTGCATCGAGCCCACAGGCTGCAGATAGGGACATTCATAGTAAAGGGACTTCCGTCCAAGCTAAGCTGTGTCCTCACAAGCATCTTTACAGCCCTGGTGCAATACTCGCAGTAGAAGAAAGTCCCCAGGGACTGAACTGTCCCAGCCAGAGATGTGGGTGTTAACTAGACCCCCAGCCTGGCCCCCGGGGCCAGGACACCCACCAGGCTGGCACCAGCGGCCATGGCTGACCCGTGTGCCTGTATCCCTTCTGCTCGAGAAAGCAAAGAGGGAGCAAGCTGGAATTTGCTCTTCACCCCCAAAGCAAAAGGCCGAGACCATGACTCCATACACAGGCTTTCTGTTCCTCGGCTCCCCCTACACATTCTGTATCAGCGCTGGCACCACGCTGATGAAGGCTGTTTTACCCAAAGCAAACACCCTGCAAATCCACCTTCCTCCCTTCTCAACTTCCTCCCTGTCCAGGCCCTGTCCTCCAGTCCACCTCAGCACGGCAATCTCCGATACCCTTCCCAGATCGGTCCCGCTCCCCCGAGGCTCTCCATTGCTCTGGCACTAACGACCCCATCCAGCTCCACTCTCTCTTCCAACACTGCCCTGTTCCACTCTGCTCCCTTATTCCCCAAGCCTTCCCTCTGCCCAAGCTCTGCCCATCCTCGCCGCCCTCAGCTCAGTTCCCGCACCCTGACCACCCTCCTCCCAGCCCCTGCACCCTGCAGGCCCCCACCCCGCGCCCGCTCTNGAGGGTCTCCTCGATGATGCGGTTGTTGACCTCGAGCAGGATCATGTCGGTGCCGGGAGCGGCTCCGAGAGAGCCGAGCCCGCTGCGCGCACCGGGGACCCGCCCGAGCCTGCGCCGCCGCTTCCGCTCTCGCGCCCGCGCGTCACTTCCGGCTCGGCGCCGCCGCAGGCGCAGCCCCCGTCTCGCCCCGCCCACCCAGGCTGACGTCCCGAGCAGCCCCGCCCC
>VYXD01005903.1:37504-51078 GCA_013397195.1 Hylia prasina
GGGGGGTGTCCCCTCACTCCCGGGGGACGCGGGGCGGGGTGGCCGCAAATGTGGTGGGACACAGGTGGAGGGGTCGGCATCACCGCCAGCTGGGGTGAGGCAGGGCTATGGGGTGTGCCTGGGGTATGGAAGTCCCCAAAAGTGTGAGGTGCCACCCCCCCATTAATTGAATACAATGTTGGAGGTCCCCGAAACAGTGGGTTGCCCTTAAGATTATAGGAATGCTCTAGAAAGTAGCAGGTGTTCCCCAGTGTATGGGGGTCTGTGTAAGAATTGGCGTTCTAGGGATAGGGGGGTGCTTACAGGGGGAAATGGTGTCTTGCAAAATGTATCATTTCTTAGCTACAGCGCCCCAAAATGTGAGGTGACACAGGAAGTGGGGATATCCTAGGGGGGCTGTTATGGTGCCCTGGAGCTGGAGTTGCCTAAAACTGGGCAGGTGTTCCCAGAGAATAGGAGTGTCCTTGAGTCGGTGGTGATAGCCAAGGAATATGATGGTGGCACTTAACAGGTGCCCCAAAAGGAAGAAAGGTGCCCCAGAAACGTGGAGGACCCCTATGACTGTCAAGCATGGAAAGTGGTGAGGATGGGGGTGCTCAAAGGGTTTGTGAGTGCCCCAGAGTAATGGGGGTGCATGGGGAATGCTCTTGTGTGGAGGTTTCCCCTAAAAGCAATAGGGGTACTCAAAACACAGCATTTGCTAAGTCTGCAGGGCTGGCATAGGGGCACGACTCTGTCTGAGGGCATGGCTTCACTTCGCTTAGCTTGGCATGGCACAGCCAGGGCAGGAAGGACCTGTGACTCTACCCTGGGGGGGTCCCCCAAAGCACCCCCCAACAGAGGGCAATCCAGCCTTGCAGTCCCCCTGTGCATCCCCTAAATGCTGACACCACCCTTGCTCTGTCAATGGGGAAACTGAGGCAGAGAACCCTGCATTGCCATCACCCACTGGCCATGGCCTTGGAGAGCTTCTGCTCTGCTGGGGGGGGCTGCAGCACACAGGGGTGCCTTGAAAGGGGATCCCCTCATCCTCTGAGGGCCTGGGGACAAATTGGAGACCCCGAGCTGGAGACCCCTGGGGTCCAACATCACAGGGATGACAATGAACCCCTGGGTGCACCCGCACTGCAGCGTGGCCTGGGACATCCTGGACAGGAGGGTGACAGGGGGCTGCGGGCTTCCCTCAGCCTGGGAAAGGCATCTGGGGGGGACCAGGGAAGGGTCCCTTTGGTTGCCACTTCCGCTTCATGCTGGACGATTTTGCAACATTTCCTCCCCGGGCAGTATAAAGTGGGTGGTGGAGGCAAGGGGTACTGGGAGGCGGCACGGCAGCAGGCGCAGGTGAGGGATCCTCCGGCTGGCAAGAGCCCTGGGTCTGGTGCTGCCCTGCATCCCCCCACACTTTGTGCTGGAGTCCTTTGGAGGTGACATCTGGATTTAAACCTGAGCCTGTGTGCTTCTCAGTGAGAAAAAACTTGGGATCAGGAGAAGAACCCACATTAGAGGAGACGGCGACAGCAGCAAGCAGTGAGTCCATGGGCTGTGCCACTGGAGATGGTGGCTGTCCTTGGGCTTTGACAGCCCCACAGGACCCATCTGAGCCCCTTCGCATGTGGAGCAGGCTGGGGGCTGGGGTGGGTTGCTCCAGCTGCCCAAGAGGTTGCTTGAGGCAAGGGTAGAGGGAGGTGGTGGGTGGGAGCACCCAAAGCCGTGCTGAGGGCTCATCTGGGGTGCAAACCCTCCATTGCCTGCAGGGACATCAGCCTTGGGTGCCGCAGGGAAAAAGTGCCTGCTCCTATTTACTTGCACAACGAGCTGGGAGGATCCTTCCCCATGGCATGCCCCTCTTTCCTCCCCACTGGGAGCCCCAGGGCCACCCCATTGTCCCCCAGCCCTTCCAAGGTCAGGAGGGGAAACAGAGTGCTTCTTGTTCCACCATCTGGGCCAGCTGTGGGGTATCTGTGCGTGGTATACCCGGGGAATACCCGGTTCCAGAGGAACCACCAGAATTTTGGAGCGAGGAGGCAGAAAGCAGCCGCCAGAAATAGATGGAGGGGAAGCACTGGCATCAGGCTCTGCCCCGTGCTCGTGGCAGCCCCACTTGGGAGGACATTGCCCTGTCAGCACTGGCAGCATCCCTGGTTGTGGTCCTCTGGGATGCTGATGCCTCGGCATCCCAGCATCACCACCCTGGGATCATTATCCCAAGATTTCCATCCCTGGATCTGCAAGAGAGGATACAACAGAGCCAGGGAGAGATTTTTCTGGGCAGTGGCACCAGCCCAGCTCCATCAGGGAATTAACATCAGGCAAAAGGGGAAAGTTGGTTCCAGAGATGGTTTGGGTTCAAACAGGGCCAGCTTGGAGCTGGGGGTCCCCAGCACCCCAAGCAGTCCTGGCATCTCTAAGCCCTGGAGGGATTGGAGGCTCAGAAATGGGACAGAGGGGTGAAACCGGAGGGAAACAAGAGTCCAGATCCATTCTGGGAGAAGACTGAAAGCCAGTGGTCTTTGGGGAGCCAGGAACAGAGCAAGCTCACCATCTCCTGTGTGTGAGGAGGTAGGAAAAGCGACTGCCACCTGTGATTTCCCCATTGAGGCCAAGCATGGGGGGACATGGCAGTGCCCAGCTGAGCAACAGGAAAACCAGAGATGTAATATTTCCAAAGCTGCCTGCAAAGTGTGACATGTCTTTCCGTCCGGGGCTTGAAACCACTCCCGCAGGAGCAAGACCAGGAGGTGGAAGAAGGGCACAAAAACACCTTCAGACCTTCTTGAGTGCTGCCTGTCCCACGGCCTTGCTGCTGGCTGAGGTGGCAGGAGGGGCAGCTCTGTTCCAGGCATCAAAGCAACAATGCTTGAGGGGGTGGAGAGGCTGGAGGGATACAGGGGTACTTGGAGAACTTTGGAGATGCCTGAGGGGCTCTGAGATGCCAAAGAGCTGAGAAGCTTTTGAAGGACCCACGGTAAGCAGGGGAGCCCAGGATTTCTGGAGGAGCCAGGTCTCTGCTGGAGGGATGTGATGCTATATGATGGGGAAGCCCCCCAAACTGAAAAGAGGTGATCAGTCTATGGGGGAACCCCTTCTTCCACAGGAGTCAGGAAAAGAAGAGGATTTGGGTGAAATGCAGGAGACTAAGGCATGCAGGGGGTGTTTTACAAGGAGGCATATGAGGAACAGTGTCTGCCTGCAGCACTGACTGTTACCTGGCACAGTGATTATGCTGTGTCCTCCATCACAGTGGAGTGATGAAGGACAGCTGCCCACGGGCTGGGAAGGGACCTGGGGGACAATGGAAATGCCAGAGGACCCGGAGATGCTGTCACCCCTGGTCCACAACACTGCCACCCCACACTCATCCCATTTTGTGCTCCATAGGCAAAATGGAGTCCTTGTCCTACAGCGGGGATTTCTCCAACATCTTCTACCTTTACAACTACACCTATGACTACAGCACAGCCATGCCTGACACTGCTATCTCATCCTCTCCTTGCCGGCCTGAAAGCTCTGTCCTCAACAAGTACCTGGTGACGGTGATCTATTGCCTCGTCTTCATCCTCAGTGTGGTGGGGAATGGGCTGGTGGTGCTGGTGGTGACCTCCAGCCACACCAGCCGCTCCGTCACCGACGTCTACCTGCTCAACCTGGCTGTGGCAGACCTGCTTTTTGCTGTGAGCCTGCCACTTTGGGCAGCCTACCGAGCCCACGAGTGGGTCTTTGGCACTGTGCTGTGCAAAGCCATCTCCGTGCTGCAGGAAGCCAACTTCTACAGCGGCATCCTTCTGCTGGCCTGCATTAGCGTGGACCGCTACCTGGCCATCGTCTACGCCACACGGGCTGCCACTGAGAAGAGGCACTGGGTGAAGTTTGTGTGCTTGGGCATCTGGGTCTTCTCCGTGCTGCTCTCCCTGCCCGTGCTGCTCTTCCGTGAGGCTTTCCGCTCACCCAACAATGGCACCGTGTGCTATGAGCGCATCAGTGGCGAGGACACGGCCAAGTGGCGGGTGGTGCTGAGGATCCTGCCGCAGACATTCGGCTTTGTCTTGCCCCTCCTGGTAATGCTCTTCTGCTATGGCGTCACCATCCACACCCTCCTGCAGACCAAGAACGCTCAGAAGCAGCGGGCCATGAAGGTCATCTTTGCTGTGGTGCTGGTCTTCCTCATCTGCTGGCTGCCCTACAACATCACACTGGTGAGCGACACCCTCATGAGGACGCGGGCCATTGCCGAGACCTGTGAGAGGAGGAACCGCATCGACACAGCCCTCTCTGTCACGCAGGTCCTGGGCTTTGCCCACAGCTGCATCAACCCTATCATCTATGCCTTCATCGGTCAAAAGTTTCGCAACAGCTTCCTCAAGATCCTGGCGCAGCGTGGGCTGATCAGCAAGGATGCTGTTGCCCGCTATGGCCGCACCTCCTATGCCTCCACCTCTGGCAATACATCCACCACCCTCTGAGCCCTTCTGGGACCCAGCCCTTGTGGGTACCAGCAGGTCCCAGCACCCCCCACACACCTCACATCTTCATCCAGCCCCCTGGACTGTGGGTGGTGATGCCATGGGCATGGGCAGGGCCACCACTGGATGCTGGACCCCAGCTGGAAGGGGGCTCGGGTTGCAAGGTGGTAGGACCCCATTGCCAGCAGAGTGATGTCCACCCTCCCCTCTCTCTGGGACAAAGCCTGTGACCCTGGAGATTCTGTGTGCCTGCTGTGGGGATGGGGTTTTTACCTGATGACCATCCAGCAATAAAGGAGTTGGTGGGTTGGTCACCCATGTCTGGCTCCTCTTTGCCATGGGGAGATGGCAGGACAGGTCCAGGGCACCTCTCTGGGGACAGTGCCAGAACCGTGGTGCCTGCTGAGCCTGTCAGAGTATGGGTAACTCTTCTTCCAGGACAGGGTTCGGCATCCTGTGCATTCCCATAGGAGACCCAAGCCCAGGTTTTGCTTCCTACAGCTCCCCAGACAGATCCTGGCACTTTCATGGTACAGAGGTCTCTATGTGGAGCCTATCCCACCTGGGGACAAAGTCATTCCCTTCCCAACCCTAATGTCAACCCCAGCAGAGCAAATCATTGAAAGATCTCTGAGCAGCCACTCTCACCCTGTGGCCACTGCCTGAAGGGTGCCAGCACCCTGGCACCCCCGCTCCCCCCAGCCACGGTGTCAGGACATTGTTGTGCAAAGGGCTGGGAACCTGTCCCTTACACAACTGGGATGTTTCCGCCCTGGCTTGGGCAACTGGGGCTGACACTTCACTGGGGTCGAGGAGCTGAAGAAGGGACTGTGACCCTGCTGGGGACTCTCCTGCCACTCTGTGTGCCAGGCCTCAGGATTCCTGCCCCAGCACACCTACACATCTCTCCACTGGAGTCCCATACTGCTCCTCCACTGACCTTGATCCAGGTTCCTAGGGGTCCATAGCCATGGGGACATCAGCAGATGTCACCCATGTGCTGGCTCTTGGGTGGGTAATGGAGGTCCCCAGCAGTCAGGTGGGAACCCTGGGGACTTGGGGCAGAGCAGAGTCTGTGGGGGTGCTGAGCAAGACAGCACGTCACCTTTGCATCTGAGAAACCTCTTGCCCAAGCGGTTGCTCGTAGCGTGGTAGGAAGCCAGGGCTGTTGGCCAAGAGCTATCTACTCTCCCCACTGTCGGATGGTGCAGGCAGTGGCTCACCCTGGCTGCTGGGACACCCTTTTCGGGGATGGTTTCCCCCAGGAGGACTTGAACATACCCACATCAGCATTCCCCACCCTGCACCCAACCCGAGTGCCAATCTGGCAGTGACTGATAGATGACACGGAAGCCACAGGGGTAGCAGAAATGAGTAGTTTTCCTCTTTGTGGACCAGCCGCAAGAAAGACACATGTCAAACCCAAAATGGTGGGCAGCAGGACCTGCATGCAGACCCTGGACACCTGAGTACCCAGTAAGTCCAAGAGGAGGCAGCCAGGGCAGGAGCTGTCCCCGCTCATGTAGCCTGCGGGTGCCTTTGCTGGTAGCAAATCAGGCAGCACCGGCCCTGCTTGCCCATGTCCACGGAGCACGTGTGGCACACCTTGCCCTGGCACAGCCTGCTGAGAGAGCAGGAGGTGAGAGCTGAGCCATCCCTGCTCTGTACCAGTGCCACCCCCATTCCCCCCATAGCCCACCTGCAGTTGTACCGCCGGGAGAGGAGGCGGAAATCCTTGTTGCAGCGGGCACACAACCCTGGGGCGCGGGGCACCGGACTGGGCATCGGGGTGTCAATGCCCTCTGTCTTCTGCCACAAGGCATCCTTCTCCCTGCGGGAGGGGAGAGGTCAGCCCTGGATTTGCCTGGGCTCTGGTGCCCTCCTCTGGGCAAAGGGGTTTGGGTCCCCTTGCCCTTGCGTGGAGTCCCCGGGGCTCTCACCGCAGCAGCTCCAGCACCCGCCCCTTCATGTCGCGGATGAGCTCCTGCTGCCGTGCCTGCTCGGCGCCGCGCGTGGCCTCCCGCTCCAGGGCCTCCCGCTGCGCCCGCTGCAGCGCCGATGCCCAGCGCTCGCCGTCCTGCCGGGCCCTGGCGCGGGGCAGTGGCGACACAGTGCCCCTGTCTCTCAGCTGGTCGTCTCTGCATCCCTCCATACGCGCGGATAAACCTCCCGCCGCTGGTTCCTCCCTCCCTCTCTCCCTCGTTCCCTCCTTTCCTCCCTCCCTTCTTTTCTCTGCTGTTGCCCATCCATCCTCAAGCTCTCTCCCCATCCTCACAGCCACTTTGCCATCTGCCACCCATCAGTTTCCCCACTGTTCATCCATCCTTTTCCACATCCGTACCCCTGGCCTTCTGCCCACCCACCTTCTACTCACCCCAAATTCATCCCTGTGTCTTTCCATCCAGCGTCCCATCTCCACGCATTCACCCTAAATTGATCCCTCCTTCCATCCCTCTAGCTACTAATGCCAAACCACTCCAACTCTCTGCCCGCCTAGCCCTCCACATCATACCTATCAGTCCCAAATTGACCCCTCCCTCCAGTCCTCCCCCCTCAAATCCTTCCCTCCCCCTGCCAATCCCCAGCCACTGTTCGGCTGAGTCCAAGCAGGACATCATTGGGGGCCCCAGGGGAAACCATGTGGCAGGTGGAGATAGGAGGTCCCACTGTGGAGTGATGGGTGGTGGAAGTAGGGGTCTCTGCCCAACCTGCTGAGCTCCTCCTGCAGCCGTGCCATCTCCTGTTGCTGGGCCTGGAGCTGCTGCCGGCTGTGCCAGGTCTCCTCCTGTGCCGTGGCAGCCAGGCTGGCCAAGTGCTGGGGGAGAGCAGGGGCTCAATTCTGGACCCCAAACCCTCACCCCACCACGGGATCCCCTTGGACTTGCCTTTACCATGGCCATGCTGGTGACCGTGCTGGGTTCCCCTTCTGCCTTGAGGGCTGGTGGGGGCTCCTGGGGACCACGGGCGAGCTCCAGTGCCTGCCGCAGCACCTCCTCCACGGCGGCCACCTCATTTGAGGTACCAGCATCCTTCACCATGTCCATCCGTCCTGCCGCCACCAGTGCTTCCTGGCATTCCTGCAGGCGCGAGGTCAGCGCCGCCGCCTCTGCCAGCACCCTGGCCAGCTGGGTACCCCGCTCCTCTGCCACCTCTTGCCAGCCCCGCGCCTCCTCCTGGGCCCGTGCCAGTGCCCCCGGGTCCCCTGCCGCCACCGCTGCCTCCAGTGCCCGCTGCAGGAAGGCGTTGGTTTCCCGCAGTGCCTCAGCCTCACGTGCCCACAGCTGGGCCCGCCGGGCACTGCCCTCCTCCTGCCGCTGGTGCCGCCGTTCCTCCCGCGCCAGCCGCACTGCCAGGGCCTGCGCCGCCGCCTCACGCCGACGCAGCTCAGCCCTCAGCTGGGACACCACTGCCTGCAGGGATTCCGCTGTCCCACCTGGCTGCCTGGGCACCAGTGACCTGGACCCCAGCATGCACCTTGTGCCAGTGGATGGTGGGGACATGCCAGGTTCTCCAGCACCATCAGTCTGGGCTACTTTGCCAGCGCCATGTGCACCTTCCAGTTCCTCTACATCCACGGCCTTCAGCTCCTTTTCATCTCCCTCCAACTCTTCATCCTTCTCTTCCAAATCCTCCTCCACGTCCTTCTCTACATCCACTTCCACATTCTCCACCTTCACCTCCTTTGTATCCTCACTGTCATCCTTCTCCACCTCCTCTTCATCCTCCTCTTCTAGGTCCTTCTTCACCTCCCCATCCTCTACATCTCCCTCTTCCATTTCCATGCTCCCTGCCTGCAGGGCAGCCATTATGGGTGGGCTCGGATGGGCTGGTGCACCATGGAGTGCCACAGTGGGATGGCCAGTGCCATTGGATGATCCATGTGCCACAGAGCTGATACCATCTGTCTGCAGGGCGGTCTTTGCTGGGCTGCTCCTGATCACAGGGCTGGGCCGTATCAGTGGCCTAGAGGGGACACAGGGCTCGGGACTACTGGATCATCCCCAAGGTGAACAGGGCATCACCACCCTCCATTTAGGCTCCCTGGGCACAGCCAGTCTTTAGGAATTTAGGGGGCAGCAGGGCAGAGGATCAGGGATGTTGGTGCCACCAGCCTGAGCACCCACAGAGCAGGTGGCACCCATCAACCCAAGCATGTGTGCTTGTGGGAGTCTGTGCACACGAGTGTGTGAGCAGCAGAACAGGTGTGTGTGCTGGGACAGCTGCATCCATGAAGTGCCTCCCCACAAGTGTGCCCGGGGCAAGGGTGTGCAAGCACATACACGTGTCCTTCTGTGTCACATGTCACAGTGACACAGTGCTGCAGCAGGGATATACTTGACAAAGGATAGCTCTGGGTGTGTGTACATATGCATGTGGCATGTTTGCAGGCACAGGCAGGGTGTGCATGCTGGTGCCAGTGACTGTGCCCTCCTGGGACCACATATGGAGAGCTGGCACATCTGGAATGCTGTTCTGGGGTCTAGGGCAGTGGGGCAATGCACACATGCTTCTCTTCGATGCTAAGCCCCAGGTGCCCTTGACACCCTGACTGCTGCCAATGCCCCTGTGGTGCCCCCAGTGTCCCCAAACTCACTCAGAGAACATGGGCCAGGCGGTGTCCAGGTCACCCCTGTGCAGGGCCAGGTGGAAGGTGACACAGTCCAGCTCATAGAGACTGCCCAGGATCTCTGCTCGCCGTTTGGGGCTCAGGAAGGGGCTACGGGCGTAGTACCACTCACTGCAACCACAAAACAGGCTCTTGCATCCCTCTATGCCCTGGACAGGTAGGTAGACATGCCTGCAGCACCTCTGTTGACTGGGTGCTGCAGGGCACTGCACACCCTGGCCATGTCCCCCACCACCATGAGCATCCCCTCACTATGCCCTTGCTCTCACCAGAGGCTCTCAGGGTCGAGGAGGCAGAGCTGCAGGGACTCTGCCAGTTGCCGGTGCACCAGGCAGTACCGCAGGAAGGCTCGGCCCCTGCCCACAGGGGTCTTTAGCTGTGGGGGAGAGGGCGTTATCAATCCCTGTCACTCCAGTCTGCTCCCCCCAACACCTCCCTCCCAGCCCATGCAGGGGGAGAAAGGGTCCCTAGGGCTGGGGTGCAGTGGGGATCCCAGAGGGGACAAAACTCTTTATAGCACCAGTGGGCGAATGCTTGGTGCCCAAGCAAGTGTGTGCCTGTGCACAGGTGCATGTGCACCCACAAGCAAGCAAAAGCCCATGTGTGTGCACAAGTCCCTGGGTATGCCAGCCCATGCCCACCTTGTCCAGGGAGGTGACGAAGTGAATGCCTTCATGCTCCTGCCGGCACCGTGCTAGGCCCTGGCACAAGAAGTCCCAATAGTCCTTGCGCTGCCCAAAGAAGCTCCTCTTCTCCTTGAGGTCAAACTGGCAGAGGTACAAGCTTGGACTTTCTCTTTTGGGAAAAAGTCCTGCTCCCCCCAGCCTGCCCTTGTGGGGCTGGAATCCAGCCAGGTCCCGTAGCAGGGTTGGTCCGGGTGTCCCTCTCTTCACTGGCTCCATACCTCAATTTCCCTTTTGCAGCACATGTAATTACACATGTGGACAAGGGAGAGCCTGGTCCAGGTGGCTGGGGATGCCCAGGGCCAGACAATGCTGGGTGGGGTTATTCCATCCCCTGAATGGTTGACACAGGGTCCCCTCTGCTCTCAGCTCTGCCTAATGGGAAATGAGGCAGGGAGCAGCAGAGATGAAGAAGCAGCAGTACCTGGAGGAGGAACTCTAGCTGGGCACAGAGGCTGTGCAGCTCCCGGCTCCCGTCTGTCACTGGCAGGTTCTGCTCCTGGTAGCTGCATTTCAGCTCGACCACGGTCTCTGTGGGATGGCAGGGCTGGGCTGGCATGGCACCCTCTCCCATCCTACCCCTCTCCCCACTGCCTCAAAACTCCTGGCCTCAGGGATTTGTGATGGTGGATAAAATCATAGAATCGTAGAATCTACATTGGAAAAGACCCCCAAGATCGAGTTCGGTCATTAACCCAGCACTTCCAAATCCACCAGTAAGCCATGCACACAAATGCCACATCCACACATCTTTTAAATACCTCCATGGTTGGTGACTCCACTACTTTCCTGGGTAGCCTGTTCCAATGCTTGGATAAACATTTCCATGAAGAATTTTTTCCTACTATCCAGCCTAAACCTCTCCTAGCACAACTTAAGGCCATTTCCTCTTGTCCTAACCCTTGTAACTGGGGAGAAGAAACCGACTCCCTCCTGGCTACAACCTCATTTCAGATAGTTGTAGAGAGCGCATAAGATCCCCCAGCGAACCTCCTTTCCTTCAAGGAGAAAGAAGAACTTGCCCTGGGATGAAGAAGGGGAGCAGGGGGAGCAAGGAGCACGGCCACCTCCTGCCTGTTCCCAGGGGCTGGCAGTGAGGATGGGAGCAGGCAGCAGTAGCAGGGTTGGCATGGGGATTCTCTGGAGCACCTCTGGCAGTGATGCCCCCCACCGCCCATGATTTGGGTGCAAGAAGGGATCTGGCGTGGCCAGGGTGAGATGTACAATGCAGGGAACACGCTGGCAAGGTGCTGGTTGGCACACTTACTCTGCAGGTCCTTGATGACACGGTTGAGCTCCCCTTCCCCTGCCATGGCTCCTCACAGGGATCTGCAGAGGGAGGGGCAGGGATGAGAGGTGGCACTCCCCTGTCACCCCCAAACTCTCTGTCCCAGAGAGAGGGTCTGCCCCCCCAGCTCCACCCCAGAGCTGCTATTGTTATGGTGAGAGGGGGTAGGTTTAGGCACCCCTTACCCTGCCCATGTTCCCCCACTGCATAGGCCAGAGCAGATGGGGTGGACAAAGGTGTCCCATCCTGCAGCTTCTTAGTTGTCCACGTGCCCTGCCCCTGTATGTCCTCAGCCCCTGCTCCCATTCCTTGGGGAGTTCGTGGGGCTGAGCCCACCATGTCCCTAGTGTGCCCCTGTCCTTATCCCCGTCCCTGTTCACCGGGATTCAGGATGTGGGTTTGGTGCAGGGGAAGTGATGCTTTTGCTTCTGCTCTCGCTTCCCTCACTCACATCATGGACAATCTGAGGGGTCCTGGGTGGTTGAGCAAGGGGGCACACCACCCCGACATGCAGCCCCCCGAGCTCAGCTCCCTAGGCAGAACCCTCTGGCACAGCACGTTGCCTGCTTGGCTGGCACGGGGTTTGGGCGAGCTGTGGGCATGAGGTGGGGGGCCAGAGGGCACAGTGCAAGGGATTGATTTTGGGGTGGGTGGCAGCCTGGGGACAGGGTGAGGGAAATAGCCCATGGAGGTGGCAGGTCTGTGACTTGTCACTCTGGGTGGTGTCTGGCTGGTGTGTGTGTGGGGCAGGGGAGTGGGTGCACCAGTGTGCCCAAATGTGCCCAAGCATGTGAGTGCCCTGTGTCCTCTACCACGGCCGAGTGAGAGAGCAGGACGTAGCTCTTGGGCTGCCTGCATGAGAGATTCCAGTGCCCTTGAGAGACCTTGGATGAGCTATCTTTGTGTCTGCCCACCCTACTTGTACCTCAGTTTCCCTTGGGAAGAGAAGCCCCTTACCTGTGTCCAGGAGCTGTGGGGTGCCCCAAGGCGGTTCCTGAGTGCTGTGGGTGCGCTGGCATGTCCCCGTGGCCACGCTGTGCCTGCCTGCTTCTCCTTTTGTACCTTGGGCAGGAGGAAGTGTGGGAGGTTGGTGGGGCTGCAGAAGCCACAGCCTGCCCAGCTCACATCACATCAGGCACTGCAGCTTAGGCCCCAGCAACTGGATCCCTGTTTGGGGGTTGCCAGTACTGGGGAAAGGTCCCCCTATGCAACTCTTGCAGGGGCAGAGGAAGGACAGTGTCAGGCATGGGGGCCCCTGATGCTCTCCAATATGAGTGGAAATTTGGAATGTTTTGAAGAACCTGCCTGCTGTTTTTCTGGAGGGGGTCCAGGACCCATACTCTGCTAGAAGCAGCCAGCAGCAGACCCTGGCACAGAGGCCACCTCCAATGCATGACAGCACAAGAGCTGCAGCCCCCCCTAGCAAGGACCACAACCCGCCCCAGTCATCTGGCCTCCACATGGGGGCTATGCCCGGAGCCAATGTGTAAGCTCTTTCTAGAGCATTCTGGACAAGGCTCCCTCTTGTTAGGGAGCACCCAACCCAGCAATGCGCCTCATTCACTGTGCCTGGACCCCTGTACTGTGTCAACCCTGTCCTGCGGGCTCCTTCTGGACTGGGGACTCAAAAACCCCTGTGGGGGGGGATGTCAGAGGTGACACCAGCCCATCCCACCAGTCCAGGCAAGGGGACCCACTGCCATCCCGCTCCCCATCCATCTTGGTGGATGGCCACAGTGAAGCCCATGTCCCATCCTCTGCTGTGCCCCTCTTTGTAGTGCACGCTGTCCCTACCTGTGCCACCTGGATGTCTTGGGGGACACCCGTGTCCCTCTGGCCAGGCCTCGCTCGGCACCAAAGTGAAAGTAGGAAGTGATGCTGAGTGGGAGCCTGGGCCTCCCAGCACCCTCCTGGCTCCCGGGTGGGTGTTGGCCTGTAGGTGCAGCTGGGGAGCATAGGGGAGCCGGTGGCAGTACTTGGGGTGACCCCAGCCTCCTCAGCACCCCATTGCCCTATGCCACCCTGCAGTGTGTGGCACTGTGGGCATGGGGCACAGCACCCCATATTCAATAGGGGGGTGGGCAGGGTGTTGTGTGGCAGTGACCATCAGCCCACTGTGCTGGGGTTGTGTGTGTGTGATTGCATGTGTGTGCAGGCTGTACCAGCACAGCTCTGTGGCTCTGTGTGTGTGGGTGCAAGCTGTACACGTGTGGCTGGTGTGGGTGCAAGGCTGAGAAGGCACCGTGTGTGCCCTTCATTGCACCCACCCATGTGCCCTGTGCCAGGCACTGCAAGGGCAGGACCCCAAAACCTACCGGGGGGACGTGCCCGTGCCCGCTGTGCCACTGCGGCAGCCTGGCAGCACGGTCCTCTCTCCCTGCCCCAGCCAAGGGCCGGGGCGGGGGTGCCAGGGGCTGGCGGGGCAGAGAAGACTCTCACCCATCCTTGGCGTGGGTGCAATTCAATTAACGGGGCCTGGCCCTGATTCAGCACAGCCAATAAAGCTAATGGCCCCG